>CAUYQU010088518.1:0-17020 GCA_963574635.1 Cheracebus regulus | reverse complement strand
AATTAAATTTTAAAACCAAAACTAACTTCACCCATTAATTTAATTAAAAATAAAATTCTTTTTTTTTTTTTTAAAAAAAAAAAAAAAAAAAAAAAAAAAAAAAAAAAAACTTCTAGATGTTCTTTTTCTGAAAAACAAAACATGAAAAACATCTATTTTTGACCATTTAAAAGGATTTTTGACTATTTTTGGCTATTTATGGAATCTTTTCAAACACTAATTGTTACTATTATGGACAGGACACAACATTTTGATATCAACATTGGATCGTGTTAATATATACAATTCATAGTATAAGTCTTTGTAATAGCTTTTCTGTGTAATTAGATCCCCATCATTACATATACAAGCATCTTTATTGATAAGGCACACTGACTGGTGTATTCAAGCATCTAAAGTGACTACAATTGTCAAATGTATTTGTTGTCTCTTGGTCATCAACCATCTGATGCATCAAAGTAAGTAACATAGACTTTATTTTTGCTGCAAATCTCTAGCTTATTGATTCTTTGACATTTGTCAAAAAGTGATAAAAACCAATTATTATATACTTCCATGAAGAATCTAAGCTAGCAGGAATAAAAAGAACATATCATAATTTATCTTCATAATTCATGATAGCCACTGACAATTTCTTCCCTTTCCTAAGTTTCTTGTGTTCTAATTTTATTCCATCTTCCTCTTTTCATTCAATCTTCAGAACAGGTAACATATGATCAGAAGCATTTACATTTTTCAAGCCACTTACTGGCATTTTATCCACTGGATATTAATTAATAAACTGAATAAAAATACAATGAATGAGCATATTATGTTTGATATTATGTAAATATATGTTTAAGTGACAATTTATTTTTCAACACATTGTTTTAATGCCATGAAATTTATTTTGAAACACATAAAAGTTATATAAGCTAAATAATATGGAGAGTGTCCCTGAGGGCTTATCAAATTGACCAGATAAGTATAATTTGTAATTGACATATTAATTTTTTGCAGGAAGGTAGGTAGTGACAATTGCTGAAGCCACTTAAGGAGGTAAAGGTTGCTTACTAAAGGATTAATTGTAGGATTAAGTATTTAAAGGAGGAAACTAACAATGATCCATAATTGTAGTACTAGATACTTTCTTACATAAGTAATACTAAAAAGAGTAGGCTCTATTAATAACATTTTAGAGTGGCTTTGAATGGCTGTGTTACACACTCAATGCCACATAACTATTAAGTGGAGGAGCCTAGTTTTAGGTTCTATTTGATATCAGAGTCTGTCCTGTTTTCACTGATGCTTGGAAGTTTTCTTTCCACCTATTTTCAGACTTTATTTTTTAACATCTAGAAAATTCCAAAGTTTAAATTTTGAGGGTCTAAATTAGCATTCACCTATGACAGTTGTTGACACATAAATGATGGTTAAAAAAATAAATATTTGCTAAAATGAAATAAATTTATTAAAATATGCAATTATTATATACAAGCATGCATTTAGTAGTCATGCCTACCTTAGAAACTCTAAAATCTAGTAATCACCTCCAGGGTAAAGTTTATGCCTTGCCCATTTTTTTGTAAAATCATTATAATGGTTAAAAGCACGGGCTCTGTGGTCAACATAGTAGACATAAAAGTTTGATTCTGTCTCTTACTAGTTCTGTAACCTAAACAAGTAATTTAATCTTTGGGGTTCAATTTCCTCAACTTTGAAATATTAGTAACAATATAGCTTACTGTTGATTTATTGTTCTCTTCTCCTATCTGGGCAGGCCAGACTCTAGGAAATGATTAAATCAGTAGCAAACCCACCTAAACCACAGGCTTAAATGATCCCATTAAAAGGCAAGAGGAGATTGAGCATCTGCCTTTTGTCAGTCTTGGGTTTCATTTCTGGAGTTATATCAACTGGTTGGTAGAACAGGTGAGGCAGTGTGACTATATAACTATCAGTTTTTAAACATATACTCTTTTAACTAGAGTTGTGATTGAGGGGAACAATAAGTCTGCAGTTCCTTAGATGTCTTCTAGAGTGTGGCAAGGGAGCAAGGAACAAGGGATCAAGAAACAGTTCCTGGATATTTATATAAATTTTGAGTAAAGGGTACCTTTGAGATATACAAAAAAGAAGAAAAACATATTTCAGGTAAGAGGGATATGATATGTAAAAATATGTAGACAGAAACCAGCACAATAACACTTTTGAGGAAGTGCAAGTAACTATGGGTGAATAGGGCAAAAATTATAATAGGAAGGAGTTGAGGGTAGAGAGAGGTGTAAGGACCAGATCACTAAGGGTTTTGATGTCAAACTGAGGAAGTTATTCTTTGTAGTTAAAGTGACTGGAACAGAGCCAGGGTAGAGCCAGACAGACCATTTAAAAAACAATTGTGAAAGTCAGTGCAAAATATGATGGACACGTTGAATAAACATCATTATTTATGTTTATGTATTTGAGTGTTTCTAAGGAAAATAGAGAAAAAGAATGGAAGAAGACACCAGACTGTCAGTGTTAGTTACTTCTAAGACATAGGGTTCGAGGGACGGGGATATAATTTATGTGATTTGATTTCTTACAGCAGGCATATTTTCCTGTTCTAAAGTTTATTTAAAAGTCATTAAATTGAAAGCCCATTTATTAATTTTGCTCCTTAAAAATATGTACATTATCTCACACAGAATTTGCACATATACAAATGAAAGGTATTGCATATTTCAACACTTCCAGAAATAAAGACTAGAATTCTCTTTGTTAAAAAAAAAAAAGAAAGAAAATTTTATTTTAAATTACAGACTGGTTACTGGAATTATATACATAATAGGCAGTGTCAGAGAAGATTTTCAATCACATCTGTTTGGTTTGAATAAAATCTGGATGTTATAAAGCATATGTTTGGCTGTTTCCACTTTTGCCATTCTAGAGAAATACCTTACAAAGAAAACAATATCAATCAAAACATAACATCTCTGATATTTTAAAATGGAACAAACTACAAATAGAGACTATCTACTCTAAGCCAAAACTAGATGCCTTAAAAGCTATTTGAAACCGTGAATATATATTGGATAAACATGGTATATGCAACAAATCCATAGAATGTTGTCTTCTTTCACATGCATAAAATTATCAGGATTCTTAAAGGCAAAGATGCAAAAAATGATAGAGTTAGATAAGATATACATTAATCTATGTGCTTCAATATCCCTTTTTTATATGCATTATATTAATCATTTAAAATGAAAAGGCTCAGATTTTTAGAGAATCAAGTATTAAAAATGCATTCTTTTATCAAATTTAAAATGAATAACTGCTTTTGTTATTAAAGAAGATAAATTAACCTGTATGAGACAATTAAAAACAAGATAATAATATATTATGCTTTTCATTTATCCAGACTTTTATCAGTAGTATCCCATTCCTATTTCAAATTATTTGTATATGACTGGTGTGCTTGTTATATTTCAAAGAAACAAAAAAGTGAGAAAAAACCTTTTTTGATAGTGGTAAGAGTAGAAGCACATTTTGTTCTATTTTCTTATAAAAATAGATGAAATTGTATCTTCATGCATAAATGACTGAATAATTTTAAGCTTTATAAATTATTTTTTTTAAATCTAGGGAGTAAACACTAGATGCATATATTTATGGGATATATGAGATATTTTGTTACAGTCATGCAATATGAAATAAGCACATCATGGAAAATGGAATATCCATCCCCTCAAACATTTTTCCTTTGAAATATAAACAAATTACATTTTTTATGTTATTTAAAGATATAATTATTATCTGTAATTACCCCATTGTGCTATTGAATAGGTCTTACTCATTGTTTCTATATTTTCTTACCTGTTAACCATCCCCACCTTTCTCCCAACCTCTGACTATCCTTCCTAGACTCTGGTAACCATCCATTTGCTGTCTATGTTTATGTGATCAATTGATTTGAATTTTAGATCCCATAAATAAGAGAGAACATGAGATATTTGTCTCTCTGTCCCTGATTTATCTCACACAAGGTAATGATCTCCACTTCTACCCATGGTGTTGCAAATGACTGAATCTCATTCCTTTTTGTGGCAGAATAGTACTCCAATGTGTATATGTACTGAATTTTCTTTATTCATCTGTTAATGGACACTTAGGTTGCTTCCAAATTATAGCTATTGTGGACAATGCTGCAACAAAGGAGTGCAGACATCTCTTCCACATACAGATTTTCTTTTTTGGTGGAGGTATAAAACCAGTTGTGGGATAGCTGGATCGTATGGAAGCTCAATTTTTAGTTTTTTTTTTTTTAAATGTTTTATATTTCCATAGATTATTGGGAAACAAGTAGTGTTTGGTCACATGAGTAATTTCTTTAGTGGTGATTTGTGAGATTTTGGTACACCCTCCTCCAAAGCAGTATACACTGCACCCTATTTGTAGTCTTTTATTCCTTACCCTCTTTCCACTCTTTTCTTGTGAGTCCCCAAAGTCCATTGTATCATTCTTACTCCTTTGCATCCTCATAGCTTAGCTCCCACATATCAGTTAGAAGATACAATGTTTGGTTTTCCATTCCTGAGTTACTTCACTTAAAATAATAGTCTCCAATCTCATCCAGGTCCCTGCAAATGCCATTAATTTATTTCTTTTCATGGCTGAGTAGTATTCCATTATATATATGTATATATCACAGTTTCTTTATCCACTTGTCGATTGATGTACATTTGGATTGGTTCCACGTTTTTGAAATTGTGAATTGTGCTGCTATAAACATGCATGTGCAAGTATATTTTTTGTAAAATGACCTATTTTCCTCTGGGTAGATACCCAGTAGCAGGATTGCTGGATCAAATATTAGTTCTACCTTTAGTTCTTTAAGGAATCTCCACAGTTTTTTTCCCAGTTGTATACTAGTTTACATTCCCACCAGCAGTGTAGAAGTATTCCCTGTTCACTGCATCCACGCAAAAATCTGTTTTATTGATTTTTTGATTACGACCATTCTTGCAGGAGTAATGTGGTATTTCATTGTGGTTTTGATTTGTATTTTCCTGATCATTAGTGATGTTGAGCATTTTTTCACATATTTGTTGACCATTTGTATATCTTCTTTGAGAATAGTATATTCATGTCCTTAGCCCAGTTTTTGATGGGATTGTCTATTTGTTTGTTTTCTTGTGGATTTGCTTGAATTTCTTATAGATTCCAGATATTAGTTTTTTGTCCAATTGTGAAGATTTTCTCTCATTCTGTGGACTATCTGTTTACTCTGCTGACTGTTCCTTTTGCCATGCAAAAGCTCTTTAGCTTAATTAACTCCCAGCTATTTATCTTTGTTTTTATTGTATTTGCTTTTGGGTTCTTGGTCAAGAAATTTTTGCCTAAGTCAATGTCTAGAAGGGTTTTTCCAATGTTATCTTCTAGAATTTTTACAGTTTCAGATCTTAGATTTAAATCTTTAATCCATCTTGAGTTGATTTTTGTATAAAGTGAAAGATGAAGATCCAGTTTTATTCTTCTACATGTGGCTAGCCAATTTACCCAGCACCATTTGTTGAAAAGGATGTCCTTTCTCCACTTCATGTTTTTGTTTGTTTTGTCAAAGATCAGTTGGCTGTAAGTATTTGAGTTTATTTCTCATTTCTCTATTCTTTTTCCATTGGTCTATGTAAATATTTTAATACCAGTAGCATGCTGTTTTGTTGACTATAGCCTTATAGTATGGTTTGAAATCATGTAATATGTTGCCTCCAGATTTGTTCTATTTGCTTAGTCTTGCTTTGGCTATGCAAACCCTTTTTGGTTCCACATGAGATTTACAATTTTTTTTCTAATTATGTGAAGAATTATGGTGATATTTTGATGAGAATTACATTGAATTTGTAGATTGCTTTTGGCAATATGGTCATTTTTTCAATATTGATTTTACTCAATCATGAGCTTGGGATGTGTTTCCATTTGTTTCTGTCATTTGTAATTTATTTCAGCAGTATTTTGTAGTTTTCCTTGTAGAGGTCTTTCACCTCCTTGGTTAGGTATACTCTTAAGTATTTTATTTTGATTTTTTGCAGCTATTGTAAAACAGGATGGGTTATTTATTTGATTCTCAGCTTTGTTGCAGTTGGCATATAGAAGAGTTACTGATTTGTGTACATTAATTTTGTATCTGGAATCTTTGCTTAATTCATGTATCAGTTCTAGGAACTTTCTGGAGAAGTCTTTTGAGTTTTCAAGGTGGATAATCATATCATCAGAAAATAATGTCAGTTTGACTTTTTCTTTACCAATTTGGATGCCCTTTATTGCTTTCCTTTGTCTGATTGTTCTGGTTAAGGCTTCCAGAACTATACTGAAGAGGAGTGCTGAGAGTGGGCATCTTTGTCTTGTTTCAGTTCTCAGAAGAATGCTTTCAACTTTTTCCCATTCAGTGTTATGTTGGCTATGGATTTGTCATAGATGACTTTTATTACATTGAGGTATATCCCTTGTATGTCAGTTTTGCTGAGAGTTTTAATCATAAAGGGATGCTAGATTTGTCAAGTGCTTTTACTGCATCTGTTGAGATGATCATGTATTTTTTCTTTTTAACTTAGTTTATGTGTGTATCACATTTATTGATTTGAGAATGTTAAACCATCCCTGCATCCCTGGCATGAAACATACTTGATCATGGTGGATTATATTTTCGATATGTTGTTGTATTTGGTTAGGTAGTATTTTGTTAAGGACTTTAACATCTATGTTTATCAAGGATATTGATCTCTAGATTAATTTTTGGTTATGTCCTTTCCTGGTTTTGGTATTACGGTGATCCTGGCTTCAGAGAATGATTTAGTGAGGGTTCTCTCTTTCTCTACCTTGTGGAATAGTGTCAAAAGGATTGATACCAATTCTTTGAATGTGTAGTACAATTCTGCTATGAAACCATCTACTCTTGAACTTTTTTTTTTTTGGTGATGGTAGTTTTGTAATTAGCATTTTAATTTTGCTGCTGGTTTTGGACTGTTCAGAGTATGGAATTCTTCCTAGTTTAAGCGAGGAGGGTTGTATCTTTCCAGGAATATATCCATCATTTCTAGGTTTTCTAGTTCATGCAAATAAAGGTGTTCATAGTAGCTTTGAATGATCCTTTGTATTTCTGTGGTGTCAGGTATAACATCTCCCATTTCATTTCTTATTGAGCTTGTTTGGATTTTCCTTGGTTAATCTTGCTAGTGGTCTGTCAATTTTATTTATCTTTTCAAAGAAAAAGCTTTTTGTTTGATCTTTTGTATTTTTTTTTTGTTTGTTTCAATTTCATTTAGCTCTGCTCTGATCTTGGTTATTTTCTTTTTTCTGATGAGTTTGGTTTGGTTTGTTCTTATTTCTCTAGTTCCTTGAGGTGTGATCTTAGATTGTCTGTTTGTTCTCTTTCAGTCTTTTTGCTGTAGGTGTCTAGGGCTATGAACTTTCTTTTTATCACCATCTTTGATTTTTTTTATCTTTTCAAAGAAAAAGCTTTTTGTTTGATCTTTTGTATTTTTTTGTTTGTTTGTTTCAATTTCATTTAGCTCTGCTCTGATCTTGGTTATTTTCTTTTTTCTGATGAGTTTGGTTTGGTTTGTTCTTATTTCTTATCCCAGAGGATTTGATAGGTTGTGTCACTATTGTTCAGGTCAAATAATTTTTTAATTTCCATCTTGATTTCAGTTTTGACCCAAGGATCATTTAGGAGCAGGTTATTTAATTTCCGTGTATTTACATGGTTTTGAAGGTTCTTCTTGGAGTTGATTTCCAGATTTTTTCCACTTTAGTCTGAGATAGTACTTGAAAATTTTCTTTAATTTACTGAGGCTCGTTTTGTAGCCTATCATATGATCTATCTTGGAGAAAGTTTCATGTGCTGTTGAATAGAATGTATATTTTGCAGTTGTTGGATGGAATGTTCTGTATATATCTTTTAGGTCCATTTGTTCCAAGGTATAGTTTAAATTCATTGTTTCCTTGTCCCTATTATTGTGTTACTGTCTCTCTCATTTATTGGGCCTATTAGTAATTATTTCATAAATTTGGGAGCTCCAGTGTTACAGGCATATATGTTTAGGATTGTGATATTTTCCTGTTGAACAAGGCCTTTTACTATTATGTAATGTCCCTCTTTGTCTTTTTTAACTGCTGTTGCTTTAAAGTTTGTTTTGTCTGACATAAGAATAGCTACTCCTACTTTCTTTTGGTGTCCATTTGCATGGTATCTTTTTCCACACTTTTACCTTAAGTTTATATGAGTCTTTATGTGTTAGGTGAGTCTCCTGAAGGCAGAAGATAGTTGTTTGGTGAATTCTTATCCATTCTGCAGTTCTATATCTTTTAAGTGGAGCATTTAGGCCATTTAAATTCAATGTTAGTATTGAGATTTGAGGTAACATTTCATTCATGATGGTATTTGTTCACTGTGTACTTTGTTTTTTTGTTTTTGTTGTTTAAATTGTGTTCTTGTTTATAGGTCTTGTGAGATTTATGCCATAAAGAGATTCTGTTTTGATGTGTTTCCAGGATTTTTTTCAAGATTTTGAGTTCCTTTTAACAGTTCTGGTAGCGGTGGCGTGGTAGTGGCAAATTTCTTTCAGCATGTGTTTATCTGAAAAAGACTGTATCTTTCCTTCACATATGAAGCTTAGTTTTGCTGGATCCAGAAATCTTGTCTGATAATAGTTTTATTTGAGGAGGCTGAGGGTAGGTCCCAAATTCCTTCCAGCTTGTAGGGTTTCTGCTGAGAGATCTGTTAATCTGATAGGTTTCCCTTTAGAGATTACCTGGTGCTTTTGCCTCACAGCTCTTAAGATTCTTTCCTTCACCTTAACTTTAGATAACCTGATGACAATGTGTCTAGGTGATGATCTCTTGGCAATTAATTTCTCAGGAGTTCTTTGTGCTTCTTGTCTTTGGATATTTAAGTCTCTAGCAAAGACAGGAAAGTTTTTCTCGATTATTCCCTGAAATATGTTTTCCAAACTTAGATTTTTCTTCTTCCTCAGGAATGCTGATTATTATTAGGTTTAGTCACTTAACATTATCCCAGACTTCTTGAAGGCTTTGTTCATATTTTCTTATTCTTTTTTCTTTGTCTTTGTTGAATTGAGTTCACTCAAAGACTTTGTCTTTGAACTCTGATTCTTTCTTCTACTTGTTCAATTATATTGCTGAGACTTTCCAGAGCATTTTGCATTTCCGTGTGTTCATTGTTTCCTAAAGTTCTGATTGTTTTCTATTTATGCCATCTATTACATTAAATATTTCTCCCTTCACGTCTTGTATCGTTTTGTTGATTTCTTTACATTAGACTTCACTTTTCTTTGGTGCCTCCCTGATTCACTTAATAACTAACCTCCTGAATTCTTTTTCGGGTAAATTGGATATTTCTTCTTGGTTTGGAGCCATTGCTGGTGAGCTAGTATAATTTTTTGGAGGTGTTAAAGGGCCTTGATTTGTCATATTACAAGAGTTGTTTTTCTTGTTCCTTCTCATTTGAGTAGACTCTGCCAGAGGGAGGTTCTAGGGCTGAAGGCTGTTGTTCAGATTCTTTTGTCCTACGAGGTGTTCCCTTAATGTAGTATTCTCTACCTTTTCCTATGGTGTGGTTTCCTGAGAGCCAAGCTACAGTGTTTGTTATCTCCCTTCTGGATCTAGCCAGGCAGCAAGTCTACCAGGCTCTAGGCTGTTATTGTGGGTTGTCTGAACTGAGTCCTGTGATGTGAAGCATCTGTTGGTCTTTCCTATTCCAATGAAGGTGGCAGAGAAGCAAAATTGACCATGAGGATTCTTAGCTTTGCTGGTTTAATGCAATATTTTTGTGCTGATTGGCCTCCTGCTAGGAGATGGTGCTTTTCAAAAATTATCAGCTGTGTTAAAATGGAAAGAAACAGGTGGTGGCAGGGGCCCTAGAACTCCCCAGAGTATATACCCTTTGTATTCAGTTACGAGGGTGAGTAAGGAAAGACCATTGGGTGGGGGTAGGGCTAGGCATGTCTGAACTCAGACTCCCTTTGTGGAGGGGGTCTTGCAGTGGTTGCTGTGGGGGATGAGGGTGAGGTTCCCAAGTCAACAGAGTTATGATCCTAGGAAGATTGTGGATGTCTCTACTGTGTTATGCAGGTGATCAGGGAAGTGGGGAAAAGCCAGCAATCACACGCCTTACCCAGCTTTCAAGCAATCTGAAGGGCTAGTCTCACTCCCACAGTGTCCCTCTCAATAGCACTGAGTCTGTTTCCAGTCAGTGGGCAAGCAGAGGTGAGAACTTGCCCCACACTACCCACCTCCCAGTTGCTAAAGCAAGTATGAATTTCCTTTCCCCACCTGTAGAGTCTGCACACAGGATTCATGCCTTCTTCTGAGTTCTGGCCAGGAGGCTTTTCAATTAGTTCAAATCATTATAAAGTTCAGCTGGAGATTTTCTTCTCCCTGTGGCCTTTACCCAGCTCCTCTGGCTGCCCTCACAAAGGATCCCAGTGAGGCCAGGCAGGAGTGGCCTTCTTGAGGAGCCAGTGAGCTCACAGGAACTTTCCCCGCTGCTTCCTCTATCTTTGTATTTTGCTCAGCTCTCTAAATTGACTCAGCTCCAAGTTAGGTAAGAATCTTCTCCCATAATCTAAACCTTCAGTTTCCCCAGTGGGAGCTGAAGGCGGATGTGTGTTTGGAGGCAGATGATCTCCCATTCTACTTTCACAGTTTGGGGTTCTCACATTATTTGGAGTGTCTCCTGGGAGCTGCAGGAGCAAACTGCTTCCTTCTGAGGGGTTATAGGTCCTCTCAGGTTTCCTGGTTTATTCCTCCAGTCGTTTTGGAGCTAAAATTTATGATGTAAGCCTCCACACACTGCTTTGTCTGTCCAAGTCAGAGTTGCAATCTAGTCCTGCCTCCAGTCTGTCATAATCACCCATTGTCTGGAAGACTACATTTAGAAATTGGCCTCATTAAGCATGTGTCTTTCTGCTTTAAGAGACTGTTTCCTGAAACCTGTGGTTGCAGTCCTCTTGGCCTTTGCTTTCCTGGCTCTACGGCCAGGAACCCCTTTGGGGCTGCTTTTGCATGCTTCACATGAGTCTGCTGATATTCTGATATTGTTTCTCAGTGCACTGCAGCTGTGGGCTCAACTGTTAGATTTTTTTTTAGAAACTTACAAGCCTTCTAAATAGTGGTTTTATTAATTTACATTCTCAACAATAGTATGCAGTGGTTCCATTTTCTCCACATCTTTGCAAGCATTTGTTACTGCCTGCCTCTGGAGATAATCCATTTTAACTTTAGTGAGATAATATCTCATTGTAGTTTTGATTTACACTTCTCTGATAATCAATGATGTTGAGTACATTTTCATATGCCTGTTTACCATTTTATGTCTTCTATTGAGAAATACCTATACAAATCTTTTGCCCATTTTTAATTGAATTATTAGATTTTTTTCCTATAGAGTTGTTTGAACTCACTATATATTTTGGTTATTAATTCCTTATCAAATAAGTAGTTGGCAAATATTTTCTCCCATTCTGAGAGTTGTCTCTGTATTTTGTTGAATGTATTTTTTGCTGTGCAGAAGGTTTTCAGTTGATGTGATCCAATTTGTCCATGTTTGCTCTGGTTGCCTGTGCTTGTAGGATATTGGTCAAGAAATCTTTGTCCAGAACAATGTCCTTGGGGTTTTCCACAATGTTTTCTTGGAGTACTTTAAGAATTTTAGGTCTTATATTTAAGTTTTAAACCATTTTAATTTGATTTTCATATATGACAAGAGACAGGGCTCTAGTCTCTTTCTTCTACATATGGATATTCAGATTTCCCAGCACCAACATTTATTGAAGAGATTGCCTTTTCCCCAGTGTATGTTCTTGGCATGTTTATCAAATATAAATTCACTGAAGGTGTGAAGATTTGATTCCTGGGTTTTCTATTCTGTTCTATTAATATATATGCCAATTTTTATGACAGTACCATGCCATTTTGGTTACTATAGCTCTACAGTATAACATGACGTCAGATTATATCATTTCTCCATTTTTGTTCTTCCTTATAATGGCTTTAGCTATTCTGGGTCTTTTGTGGTCCCATATAAATTGTATGATTGTTTTCTCTATTTTTTGTAAAGAATGCCATTGGTATTTTGTAGAGATTGCATTGAATCTGTATATTCCTTTAGGTATTGTGGACACTTTAACAATATTAATTCTTCTAATCTATGAAAATAAAATATTTTTTCCATTTTTTGGTGTTTTCAATTTCCTTTATCAGACTTTTGTAGTTTTTATTATAAAGATCTTTCAATTCTTTGGTTAAGTTAATTCCTAGATATTTAATTTTTATGTGCAGCTATATTAAAAGGGATTGCTTTTTATTTTTATTTCAGGTTGTTTACTGTAAGCATGTAGAAATGCTACTGAATTTTTATGTTGATTTTTATTCTACAACTTTACTGAATTTGTTTATCAGTTTTAATAGTTTCTTTTGGAGTCTTCAGGTTTTTCTAATTATAAGATCATATGATCAGAAAACAAGGATAATTTGATCTTTTTTTCAATTTGGATACCCTTTATATATTTGTCTGTTCTCATTGCTCTAGCTAAGCTTTCCAGTACTATGTTGACTAACAGTGATGACAGGGTACATTCTTGTCATGTTCCAGGTCTCAGAGAAAAGGCTTTCCCCATTCAGTATGATACTAGCTGTGAGTCTGTTTCATATCACTTTTATTATATTGAGCTATGTTCCATATATATACAGTTTATTGAGCTATATATATATATATATATATATATATATATATATAATGAAGGGACATTAAATTTTTTCAAATGCTTTTTTAGAATCAATTAAAATGATCATATGTATTTTATCCTTCATTCTGTTGATATGATGTATCATAATTAATCGATTTTGTGGATGTTGAAACATCCCAACATTTCAGGGTTATATCCTACTTGATCATGATGAACAGTCATTCCAATGAATTGTTGCATTCAGTTTCTAGGGAGATTTTTTTTTTTTGGTAATTTTTGTATCAATATTCATCAGATATATTGCCCTGTAGCTTATTTTTATGGTGTGTCCTTGTCTCATCTTGTTATTAAGGAAATATTGGCCTTGTACAATGAGTTTGGAAGTATACTTTCCACCTCTATTTTTCAGAATAGTTTGAGTAAGATTTGTATTAATTTTTCTTTTTAAGGTTTGGTCAAATTCAGCAGTGAAGCCATCAGGTCCTGAGCTTTCCTTTACTGGAAGACTTTCTTTACAGCTTTGATCTCATTACTTGCTATTTGTATGTTCAGATTTTGGATTTCTTCCTGTTTCAATTTTGGAATGTTGTAGGTATCTAGGAATTTGTCCATTTTTTTCTAGATTTTCCAATTTATTGGCATGTAGTTGCTCATAGTATCCCCTAATAATCCATTGAATTTATACAGTATTAGTTGTGATGTCTCTTTTTCATTTCTGATTTTATTTATTTGAATCTTCTCTCATTTTTTCTTAATCTGGCTAAATGTTTGTCAACTGTATTTAAGTTTTCAAAATAACAACTTTTGTTTCATTAATCTTTTGTATTGTTTTTCTCATTTCAATTTTATTTCTTTCTGCTCTGAATTTTATTATTTATTTTGTTCAACTAACTTTGCGTTTGGTTTACTCTTGCTTTTCCAGGGCTCTAATATGGATCATCAGAATGTTTATTTGAAACTTTTCTCTCTTTTGATGTGGGCACTTATAGCTATAAAAATCCTTCTTAGTACTGCTTTTGCTGTATCCTTTAGGAAGGGGGAACTCAGGACTCTGACCAATGCCCTATACTGCTGTGGCTGAGCTTGTGTCCAAGATGCAAAACAAAATCCTCCCCACTCTTCTTTCTCCTCTCCTCAAGCTGAAGAAATGGGACTCTTTTGGAGCCATGATCTGTGCAGGCTGGTGTTAGGGTAGCAGTGATGCCCACACTCCCTTGGTTGCCCCAGCTGGGGTCTTACTATGTTGCTTTCCCTGCCCCCAATCCACTGTCTCTGGGCCTAGTTCAGTACTTGGACTTGTCTAGGAGTTGCAGTCCTTATGGCCTAGACTGCCTTTCAAGTTTACTTAGAGATTGAGAGCACTTTGGCCCTTGGTGGGGAGATTTCTGGGCACTCAAGTTCAAACTGCTGGGCTCTATCAGAGATTTCCCTCTGTCTAGGGCTGGTTTAAATTCTCCCTCTGTGGAAGGTGGGGCATTGGCTGAGTATAGCCAGGTGTTTCTTTGTGCTCTAAGAAGAAAAAACTGAGTTCAATGCCTTTCAGTTGCTGTGTTCTCCCTACCCTCATCACCCAGATACATTCTCTGCCACCCACTCTACTGCTGCTGGAGGAGGGAGAATGGTGGCATCACAACACATAGGAGTGTATTTTCTATCTCTTCATTGTCTCTCTTAGCAATAAGAAGTTAAAACCAGGAACTGTGTGTGCTCACCTGATTTTTGATTCTTATGAAGGTGATTTTTTTCTGCGTAGAGAGTTGTTAACTTGGTGTTCTTATGTGGGGAACAATCATTGAAACTTTCTATTCTGCCATCTTGCTTTCCAGAATCTCTGGTTCAATAATTTAAACTTGAGTAAAAGGCCAAGCACCCTTTGCAGCATAATTAAATTATCAGAAGATTAATTTTCTAAACTCTGTATATTTTTCTGAAATGATGTTATTGTGATTGAATATATAAGTACATTCAGTAAAGGTGTTTGAAATATTTGTACATCTTTTTTTTCATCCTTATACCTTTCCCACACCCCAGCCTTTATTTGCTACCTTTCTACTGTCTGTTTTCATGAGCTATAAATTTTTAGCTTCCAATTATAATAGAGATAATGGCATATTTGTATTTCTGTGCCTGAATCATTTTGCTGAGCATAATATTTTCCAGTTCCATTTATGTTATTACAAATTACAGAATTTCTTTCTTTTTAAAGAGTTTATATTATTCTATTTGTGTATATGTATAACTTCTTATTTATCTATTCTATCACTTTTTAAATTTATTCATCCTTTGATGGACACTTAGGTTATATTATTCTGTTTGTGTATATGTATAACTTTTTATTTATCTATTCTATCACTTTTTAAATTTATTCATCCTATGATGGACACTTAAGTTGTTTCCAGTTTCCATTTCTTTGCTAGTGTGAACTATGCTGAAATAAACAGAAGAGTGCAGATATCTCTTTAATGTATCAGTTTTAATTCCTTTGTGTATATCCAGAAATTGGCTTGGTAGATGTTGATGAAAAGGTACAAAATTTCAGTTAGACTGGAGGCATAAGTTTTAGTGATTTATTGTATTTCATGTTGACCACAGTTAATAATAATGTGTATTTCAAAGTATCTATCATTGATTTTTAATTTTCTCTCCACAAATTATAATAAATTAGTGAGGTGATTAATATGTTAATAAGCTTTATTGACTCTCTTCATAATGTATATGTAGACCAAAATGTCAAATTATACCCTATCAATATACACAAGTTTTGTCAATTAAAAATTTAAAATTTTTATGTTTTATAAGGATAAAAAATGCTATAAAAATTATCAAATCAATGTTGTATGTATGTTTGTGTGTGATATTTATTTTCTTCAAAAAAGATAAAATGTAGAAAAAAGGACAGAGATGATTTGCCAATGAATTATAACAAATAGAAATAAAAATGACCTTAACAATCAGAAAGAACCTCAAACTATCACATGGTAAAGAAAAAGAAGAATATAGAAGCAGCATCACAGAATAAAGTCCTAGATTTTTTTGTGTGTTATGATCCACACTTTGTAGGAATAATCATGACACAGATAAATTGAGCATTTACGATTGGGCATTTTTTCCAAAAATGTCTTACATAAGATTAGAGATTGAGTTGATAGCTGTAATATAATTAGTCATCCTTGCTTGAGAAGTTCAGTGATTATTTGTTACCTTTGGGATTTTCTCCCTTACTCACCCACTTACTATTTTAAGTGTCCAAGGATCTTTCTTCTGATTTAAATGCCTGCAGCACAAGACAAATGAACCAACATTTGGGGTTAACTGATCTTTCCTAGATTCCTTAGTCCTTAAACTCTTATTCTTTGTTTTTCTACAAGTTTATAAATCAAAGTAAAACAGATCATACAATGAAGAGTTTACTTTGGCAGCAGCCTACATGTATGTCTTTCTTGAAGAAAAGTTTGCATCAGAGTCAATGCTTTCTTGTTCACTGACTGTGCATCTATTTTCAAACAGGTGATAGGAGAATTCCAAAGTTAGATGATTTTAATCCTCAAAGAGAAAGGACTTGGGCCTTCACAGTGCAAATCAGTACAATCAATAATTTACCTTTGACTTTTATCCTACCTCAATTATATATATTCTGATTAAAGTGGGATCTATAAGTAGGATAAGGCAAACTCATCATCTAATGTGACAAGGTTGAAGCTAGATAAGCATTATGATTCCAAACTGTCTTATGTTTTCTTCAATTTTATTAATATTTAATTTAATGTGTTTTGTTCTCTGATAATTTCTTGTATTTTAAAAAATATTTTCTACAACTGCAGACAAATTTCCCACATCCTATTAGAGCAACATAAACATTGGAATAGTATTCAGTCACAAGATAAATAAAATCCTGTGATTTGTGTCAACATGGATTAACCTGGAGAATATTATTTTAAATGAAATAAGCCAGGCACACAATGAAATATACCACACAATCTCACTCACATGTGGAATCGTAAAAAGCTGATTTCCTAGAAGTAGAGAGCAGAATAGTAGATACCAGGAATTAGGGAAGATGTGGGGAAGAGAGGGTAAAGAGTTATTGGTGAGGAGTGCAATGTTTAGACAAGAGGAATAAATTCCAGTGTTGTATTAGTACATTTTTATGCTGCTGATAAAGACATACCCAAGACTAGGCAATTTATAAAGAAAGAGAAGTTTAATGGCCTTACAGTTCCACATGGCTAGGAAGATGGCACAATCATGGCAGGAGTCAAGGAGGAGCAAGTCACATCTTACACAGATGGCAGCAG
>CAUYQU010088516.1:0-16171 GCA_963574635.1 Cheracebus regulus | reverse complement strand
ACCATGCCCAGCTAATTAATATTTTGTATTTTTAGTAGAGACGGTGTTTCACCATGTTGACCAGGATGGTCTCGATCTCTTGACCTCGTGATCCACCTGCCTCGGCCTCCCAAAGTGCTGGGATTACAGGCGTGAGCCACCACGCCCGGCCAATAGCTACTTCTTATGCCTGTGATTCCTGCATTCTTTAGAGTTCTCCTGACTTTTTACTAGGCAATCTCCCATTATGCAATCATCTGAGGTAGTTAATACCTTTTATATTAAACTTTCAAATTACTGTACGGTTTCTGTCTCCTAGTTGGACCCTAACTGATACTCAGTCACTTCTGAAGTCATGGGCCTTTTGTGCCTGACCTTGCCAACTTAGCTTTTCAGCTCCGGAGATCTCCAGACCCAAATGAATTGCTCTGAAGAAACCCTAACTGTGTGCAGTTCTTCCCCAGAATGGCGTGGCAGTGACTCTTTGGGAACAATCAGGGATGAAAGCCTGCATACCAGCCACCTACCAAGCATCACATATGTGATGTGTGTTTATATGATCCAATTAGAAAAATGGATATATTGAAAACACATTTACAAGTGGGCTCTATACAGCTAGAATCAAGGATTAAATTCAGCATTAACTTGTTCTTTCTGAAACATATTTTTGACACCAACAGTTGGCCATTCATAGCTCGAAAGAATAAGTCATAAACCTGAAAGCCGGAAGAGACCTCAGAGATCCAGAGATCAATCCACAATCAGTTCCACCAAGTTTGTGGTCAGGATTCTGCCCCAGGCCACAAAGATATTTACCTTTTTTCTCACAAAGAAGGAACAAAGAAAGATCTTATAAATGGGTGAGATAGCAAAGAGTAGAGGATGGGGCTGTAATATAGGACCTACCCTCTGGTCACACCAGAAACAGACCTGGTGACTGATGAGGATGTAGAGGGTGACAGTTTGGCCAAAAACAGAAACCACAGAGGCTAAATCCAAAAAAATCTTAAATTTTTTATTTTACCTCCTCCCCCTCCCCATTTTACAGATGTATTAGTCTGTTTTCACGCTGTGGATAAAGATATACCCAAGACTGGGCAATTTACAAAAGGAGGAGGTTTAAAGGGGCTCACAGTTCCATGTGGCTGGGGAGGCCTTACAATCATGGCAGAAGGTGAAAGGCATGTCTCATATGGCAGCAGACAAAAGAACTTGTGCAGGGAAACTCCTCTTTATAAAACCATCAGCTCTCATGAGACTTAGTCACTATCAGAAGAATAGCATGGGGAAGGCCCACCCCCATGATTCAATTATCTCCCACCAGGACCCTCCCACAACACATGGGAATTATGGGAGCTACAATTCAACATGAGATTTGGGTGGGGACACAGCCAAACCATAGCAACAGATGAGGAAACTGAGGCCTAGGACTCTAACGTCGCTTGAGTGAACTCCACCCTGGTCTTGCAGAGCTCACACAAAGTGGGAGCCAAGGCATTGCTCAGACCAGCTGAAGACACCTTATGCAACATCCTTGACACTTGTTGACCTATGACCTTTGGCAGTCATAAAACATGCACACTACTCCCCCATATCTTTGATGACATATTCTCTTTGATCCAACTTTAAAATAAATAAAAATCAATCTAATTTTTTTAATTAAAAATCATACTTCAGCAGCCACCTCAACAGACAGAGCCCCAGATACAGGGAGGCCTTGGTGGCTCCATCACTCTGAGCCTCCCCAGGCCCTCTCCCTGAACGTTTTCCATCAAGGCCCTGCACCCAGGGGCACTCCGGAATTTTCCTGACTGACTAGTGGAGTGTTACTGAAATTACTGACATGGGAAGAAGGGCTGATGAGGTGAATTTGGAGTGATTTTGCAGACTGAAGAGCTGCAGGTTGGGGATCTCACACCAGGCTGGAGGTTTCTGTGTCACTGTGGTGGCCATCGTCATCATGGTGACTATTTGAGGAGCACTCGGGCTGAGGCAGCGCTGTTCTAACCACTCTGTAGAGAGGAGCAGAGAACACCAGGGTCACTTGCTGAATCTTCCTACCCCTAGCTCACGCTCTCCCAATTACCTGGCATAGGCGTTTTTTTCCTATTGCTGCTGTAATAAATTGTCACATACTTAATGGCTTAGATCAACACCCATTTTTAATTCACAGTGCTTATGTGGTGCGCTTTAGATGTTTGTCCCCTTCATGTTGAAATGTAACCCTCAGTGTTGGAGGTTGGCCCTGATGAAGTGCATCCTGTAGTTGATTCCTCAAGAGAGGCTCACAGAAAATTCTCTACGTTTTTGTTTGTTTAAAACTCTTTTTCTATAACCTTCATACTTTAAGCATAGCTTGGCTTGATATGAAATCTTTTGTTCATATTTTCCATGACTGTTTGAAAACACTGCTCAGTTTTGGCATATGTGCATGTCGTTTTTGGGAACTCTGATGACAGTCTTATTCTCTTTTCCTTGAAAATGATTTAATCCCTTTTGATTGAATTAATAATTTTTTTCTTTTTTGTTCTTTTTTGGACGGAGTTTCACTCTTGTTACCCAGTCTGGAGCGCAGTGGTGTGATCTCAGCTCACTGCAAGCTCCGCCTCCCAGGTTCAAGCAATTTTCCTGCCTCAGCCTCCTGAGTAGCTGGAATTACAGCACCGGCCACCATGCCCAGCTTATTTTTTGAGTTTTTAGTACAGACAGGGTTTCATCATGTTGGCCAGGCTGGTCTCGAACTCCTTACCTCAGGTGATCCACCTGCCCCAGCCTCCCAAATGCTGGAATTACAGACGTGAGCCACCGAGCCCGGCCAGGATTTTTTCATCTTTAAATTCTAATAGTTTCACTGGGATATTTCTCAGAGTTGATGGTTTTTGTTTTTTCTGGTGACCCTCTGAGAAGATTTCAGTTTTCTCATATTTCCAGATGGTTTTCTTGCAATATAGTAGTTCATGTATTAGCTTTGTTTCGGAGTTTTGTTTTTCTTCTGCATAGTCCTCAATTACATACGTTGTCTGCTTCTTCCATTTCAATTGCTTTTTCTCTGAACTTTTTTCTTCTTTCTTTAGCTTATTTTTATTTTTTAGCTACTTTCCTATCTTTCTTCAATGCTTCTTCTTAAATTTCCATTGTGTCTATTTTCCCTTGTGCACCTGGGAATGTATTTTTTATTCCTGAGATCATTTTGCCTTTTTCATTTTCTTTCCTGAGATCAATCAACTCTCTTTTCATTTCTTTCTATTTTTGTCTTTCTGGTTTAAGCTCTTTAATTTCTGATTGAAGACAACATTTTCTATCCTGAAGTATTTGTTTGATGAGATCTCACTGAATTTCGAGTGTAATATGGGAGTTGTTTTCTGTTTTGTGATCATTTAGGGGAGGAAGCGTTTGACGCGCTGAGGGGTTCTCGTTGTTAAATTAGGTTTATATATTTTTAGTTAGCTCTGCCTATTCATTTTATGGGCCGGCTTACAAGACTACTAGTTAAGAGCACCTCTCTGTCAGCATAGGAAAGTGTGGTTTCTGTAATGGGTGACTTGTTTTGGAGGGCATGGGCAAGGGGTTATGTGAACCTTTTTTGCTTCTCTCTTGCCCTTCAGATCCTTAAAACTTCTCACTTATGACCTATCCTCCAAAGAATCTTCCTTCCTTTTGGCTTCTCCCCTAGAAGTGATGCCATTTGGAGACTGCTCGCTTACTCTGTATTTTTGCAGTAGGAGCCCATCTTGCGTCAACGTCAGACCCATGGCCAGGCGGCCTCTCCTCTCCTCCATTGTCTTTTTCCCATACTGTCCTTGCTTTCCACTGTCTGGAGACCAGGACATGGGAAATGGCTTGCTGAGATTTGGTGTTCATTGCTCCACTCACCAGCAGCTGAAAGTTTGTGAATTCTCCATCTCCCACTTGTGCTGAGAGTTGGGCTTCACATCACCTCGTCTGCCCTTCCTGTTCTTGTCTATTGATTTTTGGAGAATATGTTGGGAGATTCAGATGTATGCAGATGCTATGACTTCAACTCCCTAGAATTCTTTATATGTTTTTTATTAATATAAAAAGAAAAAATTTACTTGGCGTTTTAAAATTCAAAAACCTACCAGCAAAATTAAATGCATTATAATTAATTTCCACTTTTTGGAGGTCCCGGAAGGTGACTTTAGTTCTAATGTGCAATTGGATAAACCAAATCTTTCAAAGTGTGATGTCCTCGGAGGGAAAAACATTAAAATGTGTCCCTGATGGTGCTAATGTCAGGAACTTCTAGATTGAACTTTTCTGATTCTGAAATCTCATCACTGTGGTCACAGCCACAGTGACACTAACAGGGGACACCCTAGGCCCTCAGCCAGGAGTAAACATGGCCCCTTCAGAAGCTCTCCCTCTCCAGCAAGCAGCCTCCCACTCACGGCTCATTACAGCCCTCCTTGGGTGTTGGCTGAGGGATTTTCCCCCCATATAGGCACGAAATTTACCCACATCCTGGCATTTGTCTCAATCAAAGAAAAGAAAAAGATTGAGTCTGTGGTCAAGTGCAGGAAAACACTATACGACTTCTTTGACTCTTTTCTGCCTTGCCCTCAATAACCATCCTCAACAACCTCTGAATTAGACCAATGAACCCAAGTACATACACAGAGACACACTCACACACACAGGCACACTGAGCTGGGGCCATGCCTACAGCCTAGCGAGGCCTTCCTTTTCTTCCATCCAAGCACACAGACCATCAGGGGGATCTGAGAGGCCTTGATCAAAAAAAAAAATGTGACAAGAACAGATGGTCTCACACCCACCCCACATGCTGTGCTCCCAGCTCGGGGCTCCTGCCCAGGAGTCGGGGCCACAGAGGACTCGCCCCATGTGCAGTCAGCACCTCTCAGGGTTCTCAGAATCAACTCTCGAGGGGCCTGCGTTGTTCTTTAGGAGCCATCCCTATCGTTCGTGCTCATAGAGTCCCCATGAGCTGATGGATGCACTATCACATAGAATATTTTGCTCAGTACATGTTTGGTTTTGGGAGCAACAGTGGTGATTGTGAGGCGCAGAGGTTGGTTGTGGGTCACCATGACGCCAGCCTGTCTTCCTTTGTCCCCTGCCTGCAGAGCTGGACTTATCCTGTATCCTTCCCTACTTCCCTCAAGCAGCCGAAGCGGGAGAAAAAGAAAACTGCAATATGAAGATTTTCCCTCTCACCTCTGCAGTTTTTCTGTGGCTCCGAGGATTTCTTTTGTGCAAAAACAAAAAGCAAAAAAAGTCTTTCATTTGCCAAGATTTTCACTTACCACATATGAAAGGGTAGCATCTTCTACGGATTTTAAAATGCCTTAAAAATGAGTATCAAAGAGTCCAAGGCCCATTAATCTAAATTGCTTTAACACTTAGAGAAGAATAAAAGGCACTTTCTAAAATCTGCAAATGAGACTAACCTACAAAATTATGGATTAAATGCTGGGGGGAAAAACTTCAGGCTTTCACTTGAAACAAGCATCTTTAAAGGGAAAGAAATATTTCTCCAATATTTAAAAGTCATGTTTTGAAATAGATAAGAAAAAGACAGATATGTACTTAGACTTGATAGAAAGAGACAGGAAAAAAAATTGAGTTCTGCTAAGACTAGCCACCATCAAATTTCATTCAGTGAAATTTCCCAAGGAGGGAAATTTCACTGAATGAAATTTCCAAAACAGACTATTTTTACCACTTTTGCAGAAACCCTTCTACATGAATCTCAATTTCTAAGTCATTTTTCTCCCTTGGAAAAAAGATACACAGTTCTCAAAGTTTAGAGCTGAATTTTCAACTGTTACAATTGGTAGGAAAGAGGTCATCTTACTTTTCAGTCTCTCCTATTTAAGTTTATTATCCAGTACTTCGATAGTAAAAATAGAACGTAAGGCCTATAATATTTAATAGTCTTGATTTTGCAGCCCCAGCCAGGATGGGAAAGCCATAATAATGTAATAACACCTTAAATTTACATCCTGAATATCTCTAAGGAGCTAATAGAGTTATACCAGGCAATTTTAAAATCGGATTAATCCCGTCATCATTCCTGACAGGTCAGTACCTAGATGGGGTCTTTGGATGGGCCTTCTCTGCTCAGCAGTGTGAGGCTGAGTTCTAGAGACCCCATCTCCAGTACCCACAGCTTCCCCTCAGTTTTCTTCCCCGCCCCGACTGAGCTGCTTCGACTCTGCTGGAGGAACAAGCTCTCTTCTAGAGGTCTAGAGGTCATGTTTGACTTTTTTCTAATTTTCCCATAGTATAGAAGTAATACAAGCTAATGCAGAAAAACAAGAATATTTGGGCAAACAAGCTATTGGGGGAAATGACTCAATATACCACAACCAAGATAGCACTATTATCATTTTGGCACACATCCATCCAACCAAGCTACTTCCCTGCACTCAGACATAAACATAGGATCCTACTATATTTGTCGATATAAAACATAAATATAAAATATATGTATATACATACATATCACACACACACACACACACACACACACCTCTTTAACAACATATTACATCAACATTTGTTAATGGCTTCAGAGATTTTCATTTTTTGCAAATACCAAACTTCTTTAGCCAAACAATTATTTCCAACTTTTTATCATTATCAACAGTGTTACCAATGAAATACATATATAATTTATAATCTTTTATTTTCTTTTAAAATTTTTAATTTTTACTTTTAATTGGCTTGAACTTTTTCTCAAAATTTGTTTAAATTAAAAAGAACATTCTTTCAAAATTTTTTTAAATTAAGCATTTTCTTTCAAAATTTTTTAAATTAAAAAAAATTTCTTTAACATTTTTTTTCTTTTTCTGGTTTATCTTCTCCCTCCACCTTTGATCTCCCCCTATGCTTCCAATACAACCGAAGTTATTGGCTTGATTTCTATCTTTCCCCATACTTCTCTATGTGTCAAGAAACACATATACATGTATGAAGTGAAGTCTGCATTTCAAGAGAGTTAGTAATAGAATTAGACAGGTGTGTTTAGCCAAAAACAACAGAAGGCCTGATGAACTGCTGGCTAAAGAGGAGTTTATTTTAATCTTTAACAAGAAGATTGTAAACAGGAAGCTTGGGTGTGGGTTCAACTGCTCAGTGGTGTCACCGAGGCCTTCGGCTGGCTCCATCTCCGGGCTCTGCTAGACTTGGGTTCTTTTCATTTTCATGTTTGTTGCCTCGTGTTCACAAGGTGGCTGCCCCAGACACAAGCGAGATTGGAGCATGAGGGGAAGAAGCTGTCTCTTAGGAGGAAACCAAGCATTCCCACCACAGACTTTCCTTTCATCGCATTGGCCAGAGCTGGGTCACATGGTCCTTCCTCGCTGCAAAAGTACTTGAAAAGGCAAGAATTCATATTGGCTGCCTTCTGCGAGCAAAGTGGCTTCCCACAGGGAAAAGGAACAGAAAACACCTGCAGTGTTTGGTAACCACAGTTTCTGTAAGAATAATATACCAGTGTCCAGAATAAAAGAGCAGTGATTCCTTCTGTGGGGATGATGTTGGCCTAGGGACCAAAAAGTTTCCCTTCCCTGCTCCAGGGTCCAGAGAGACTGTGGGACTGACTGGCTTCCTCAGACCCTCTTCAGATCTCCAAACAGTCTAAAGTCATTTTGCACTAGGCCTCCAGGACTTGGAATTAAATTTGGCCAAGATGGAAACGTATCTTACCTCTGATGTGGTCAT
Source organism: Cheracebus regulus (assembly GCA_963574635.1). NCBI lineage: Eukaryota > Metazoa > Chordata > Mammalia > Primates > Pitheciidae > Cheracebus > Cheracebus regulus. The sequence continues at coordinate 8,485 of CAUYQU010088516.1, read as the reverse complement.
TTGCTTCTGGGATGTCTTATCACCTAATTCCTTTGGTCTTTCTGCAATTGAGACTTCTATATCACACAGGTGAAATCTAACCAAGTGTCAGATGGAAAGGTTGGGTCTTTCACTCATGGAAGCACCTTGCACAATCTCTCCCACCACTTGTTATAGGCGGACGTGCAATTACCACCACCATACAGACCTACACTCTTAGTGCTTGGCCATACTTTCCATGCTCACATACCATGAGTTTCTGCAGATCACATCTCTCTGGACATACCCTGATGTAAGTGAATTTGGGTAACTTTCTCAGAACATGGGTAGTAGTCCTCCTGACTTTCTGGCCAGGCCTCTGCTTTTCATAAAAGACCCCAACACCTCCACACAGAACTTAAACACTTTTCAAAGATGGTGGTTTCAATGACTCTGTGATTGACGAATCTTTCACTTTGCTTGTGTTACTATGCTCTCCTATAATTCTCTGTTATACTTAATGCCTATGTTTGGTAAGGGAGAATTATACAATGAATTGAAATCATTATAATTGCCAAGCATAAAACTGACAATATATGAAACACAATTAAGATACCCGTCTCTGGACTATGTTGAAAACTTTGAAAATCAACAACAACTTTGCTACAAGGAAAACTCTTTTTGATAAAAATAGTTATCACTTATAATATTGTTTTATTGGCATGGAATTCTGGTTTATGCAGGAAATCCACACTTATAGAACTCATATCCAGGTACGATTCAGCCACAAACAGGGCTCAAAGTTCACTTTTATTACTTAGTTTATATCTTTTTTATTTGATTGAAAGTTGCTTCCCATAAAGAAAGAAATTGGCATGCAGTGACCAAAAGGATCAACCCAGTTACCTGATCCTTCCCATTAAGAGTGTCCTTGTTTTGCATTGGGTTGTTAGACTCTGTCCATTAGTGGGAGTGGTTCTGGGCATTCTCGCTGGACTTGGGCTTACATTTCAGGCTCATGGCTGCTTGAGTGAGCTGTTTATGTTCAGTGTTAAGGAAGTTTGTGAAGAGATGTTTTTCCCCCACAGTCTTCCGATATAATCATCAACACAGAAACCCGATGCCACCTTTAGGAGAAAGTTGGAATAAAGTAAACACTCAAAGTGGTTTCGGGAAGGTGAGTGCTCTGTTTCCCCCAGGAAGCTTCTCCCGCTTCTCTCACACCGGAGTCTAGCAGCACCGCCCCCCTACCTGGGGACATGTGTACAAAAGACTGATGAGGTTGCTATTTAGAGGATGTTACTTTTGGTGATGATTATAAACAGCATGGCAATTCATTTAGAAGCTACATGTATAGAACAAAGCATCATCCTAACTATTGTCTACATATATTTTTTACCTACCAGTGGCAGTAGAATAGACTTCACCACTATTAGATCCTGTGGTCTCAGATGCATGCCTCTCAGATGGAGGTGGCTTGGTGGCAGAGTTGGGAACACTGGCTGTCATTTCTGATCATTGTTAATGATGTTTAACACCAACAAGAAGCTCTGCTATTGAGCTCCTCTCTTGGGAGACTGTCATTTAGAGCTGATGGCCCTTGACGTCTCCATTTTTCCAGGTGTTACTCCAAGACAAGTAGGTTCTCTTCACTGGTTGTTCTCCCTAAGCCAGCACTGCTGCCCTCTTCTCTTTGTCCTTCTTCTCAGGCTCAGAGCAGACACCTGCATAGTCACAATCCAACAGCAGCTTCTTCCCTGAGCAAGGCGTGGGCTAGTGCCAGCTCGGTGGCCACAAGCAACAGCTGAGAAGGGAGGGGATGGGACATTCAAAGACAATGACAGAAAACCTGCCTTTTGAATGGAGCAAGTGACCAGAGAGCAAACACTTGCAGCAGGAAGTTTCAGTGGGTGTCTGGCTCAGTAACTTCCTCATTCCAAAAGAAGGTGCTTAGCTCAGTGCCCACTTCAAGGTAAAAGTTGTTGGAATGCAGAAGTTAAAGAAAAGGGTTCCTGTAGGGCAGCATTGCTGGCATGGGGGGAGACGGGAGGTGCTTTCCTCACTCAGACCTAATGAGAGGTTTCACAAAGAACCCACAGAGAGAGCTTCTCCTTGGGGATGCCTGTAGCGTTGGGCTGGTAGACTCTGCGTGAAGCCACCCGACCAACAGGTAGGTGGGGGCTGAAATTCAGCCAGTTCCCCTCACCAAGCCTTGCACACCCCACACATCTTTTTCTAATCTGTGCATGCACTGGAGTGCACACACATGCAATTGATGGGATTATCAGGGGCCCTGCTGACACTCACCTGAGACTGCAGAGTCTTGGGGGAAGAGGTGGGCTGCAGGGGCTGGGCCAGTGAGCAGCCGGGTAGGCTGGGAAGGAGTTGCCTGTGACCAGAGCCAGGTAGATATAGGACTGCCCAAGGGCATGCTCTGGAGGGTTCAGAGACCCCACAGAAAAAGAAAAAGACTGGACATGGCCACTGGATGCCCAGAGGCGGAGGGAGTTTTTCAAGGGGAGACATGGAAAACAGTTGAGTTCCTTAGGATATACAGCTCTTACAAGTTCTGTTCCTACCATAATTGGCTACAGACATGAACAAATGCCCATTACCACATAAAGAAGCATGAAAGCATCAACAACATATTATTTTTCATCACATTAGCAAATATTCCAAAAACAGTAGGATTCGAAGCTGGTGGGGGCAAGGAGAGATGGGCGCCCTGGTGCACAAGTGAGCATTTCAATTACTTAAAAGTTTCTGAAAAGCAAGTTGGCAATAGATAACATAAGTCTTGTAAATAATAAAACCATTTTGCACAGTAATTACTGTAATTACAGTTGTAGGACTCCATCCAAAGGAAATAAGAAATGAATATAAAGATCTTCCTTGCATGTATAGAAAGAACATTTTAACATCCCAAATGTCTAACATTAGTATGAGAAAGTTTATTAATTTATGCTATTTCTGTTGAGCATGCATAGGAATTAAAATTATGTTTACGAAGCTCTTTTAAAGCCTAAAAAAATATCAAGTGAACAAAAAGAAGAATTCTAAGAGCATGTAGAAAAAAGACTAGAAGAAAAGATAACAGTGTCAATGATGGATCTTTCTGGATCACAAGATTGTGGGGAACTGTTCTTCTTTACTCTTTAATTTCCTACAATAGACATATATTGCTCTTCAATAAATCAAGAAGAAAAAATATCAGTCCTAAAGGCCCGGTAACTGGTAGCTGAATGAAAGGCCCGGTGACTGGTAGCTGAATGCTGGTGCTAGTGGGGGCTGTGGCCCAGCATACAGGTGGCCATCTTGGGCCTGGTCTTGCCTGGCAGGAATACTCAGCTCTGAGTGGTGTGGGTGCTGGCAGAACACCTTCTCAGCAGACATAGGGGTCTACACTGCAGGCAGCCACCCCCAGGTTTAAGGTGTGTTCCTGCTAAATGCTCAGGGCTGTTGTCACTCTTTGGAACAGTTCTGTAGGGAAACACTTATCAGACTTTAATGTGCAGACCTACCACCAGGGGTCTTGTTAAAATGCAGACTCTGATTCAGAAAGTCTTAGGTAGAGCCTGAGGTTCTGCTTCCCTATCACTTTCTAGGGGACAGAGATGACCCATGTGAGGACCACACTGAGCGCTCATGAGGGCCCCAGCTCTAGAGCAGTTTCTCAACCTTTAATCACACACAAGGATCCTCCAGATCATTAGTTAGACACAGCTTTCTGGACCCTGCATGCAGAGATCCTGACCCCACAGGTCTGGGCAGGGCCTGACCGCCTGCATCCTGACCAGCTCCCCAGGGACGCTGCTGCTGCCTGTCTGCGGACCATGCTTTGGGTAGTTCCCCGCTGTGCTCACGTCTCTAGCACCTTGTTCCTCAAAGAGTGGTCCCAAACCCAGCAGTATCAGCATCACCTGGCAGCCTCAAATGCTCAGACTCCACTCAGACCCATGGAATCAGAGTCTGCAGGTTCATAAGATCCCTGGGTGATTTCAGGCACGTTAGAGTTCGGGACACTCTGGTCTAGAACAGACTTCCCAAGAGCTGAGTGAGAGCGTTTTCCGGATGATCAGTGCATGTCCTGCCCCTCCCGACCCTCCATCACTGGGTGAAGGAGCCCTCCTCCTGAGCCCGCCGGGCTGCTTCCTCATTCTCCCTATCATGGTCACCAACAGGGTCATGCAGCTGATTCCCTGCTGATAAGGGATGGCTTCTGCTCTTAGTGTATATCCTTAAGTAGTGCTGACTATGTCGTTCAGGAGAAAAACATCTCAGTGGCCATGGAGCAAACTTGGAATTCTTACATCAGTTCCTTAAACCAGAACTCCTTGCCTAGACAAGTGGAGGTAGCCAGGGGGAACCGTTTTTCAGGTAAGAAATGTGAGCTTGCTTAAGGTTCCTTATTGTAGGACTTCAGGAATAGGAGCAGGGGAAGGAGGTCTGTGTTCTAGATCACCTCAAAGCTATGCTGTGCTGTGAACAATTGACTGCCCTTTCACTGGAATGAGTTCACTTAAAAATACCCTGTCCTTATTTCTTTTTAATACACCACAACTTTAGGAGAACATTTTCCTTTTCCCAAGATGGTAGAGTATTAGAAAAGAAACAAAAAGTGCTCTGTTTATGGAAGATGTATTTATTTGCTATGGTACTTTTCTTAGCCCTGGGCAGAATGAAATGTACATTCTAGATTTTCTCTTTGCTTGAATTTAAATGCAGGGTATGTTGTCATATTTCCTGCTAGTTGAAGATGTTCAGTTTTTAAAAATCTGACAGGGGGATGGGGAGGGATGCTATTCACTAGTGGCTATTTGAAGTACAGAAGGGGAGAAAATAAACTCACCCCAATGTTATTTTTGAGCAGCAAATATTTTTTACTTTGCTAAGAAATTACTGCAAGGGCCAGGCGCGGTGGCTCATGCCTGTAATCCTGCACTTTGGGAGGCCAAGGAGGGCGAATCACAAGGTCAGAGATTTGAGAACAGCCTGGCCAACATGGTGAAACTCTGTCTCTACTGAAAATACAAAAAATTAACTGGGCATGGTGGAAGGTGCCTGAAATCCTAGTTACTTGAAAGGCTGAGGCAGGAGAATCGCTTGAACCTGGGAGGCAGAGGTTGCAGTGAGCCGAGATTGCAGCATTGCACTCCAGCCCGGGCGACAGTGCAAGACTCCGTCTCAAAAAAAGAAAAAGAAAGAAAGAGAGAGAGAGAGAGAAAGAAAGAAAGAAAGAAGAAAGAAAGAAAGAAAGAAAGAAAGAAAGAAAGAAATTACTGCAATTTGACACATAAAATCTAAGGCATAGATAAGCATGATCCTGAAAAATTATCTTTTGTTGGCTTGATAGTAACAAAAAAACATCATGTCAATGCTATAGGCATTTTCCCATGCTTCATGAGAATCCACCTGTGCAACAGAAGATCATCCAACACTCTCTCTACAATGTTAGAAAAAATGGGGAGGACTGCTGAAAATAATGGGGGTGGCCACTCTGCCTTTTGGGCAAGACAAATCATGATTGTCACTTATTGCAAGAAAATGATTTTAAGTCATTTTAAATGTAAGATGCATTACACATTCCAACATACTTAAAATTCTGCCTCTTTAGAAAAGGTTTAGATTTACCCAATCACCAAAAAAAGTGGTCTTTTTCTGTTTTCATTCTTGAGAAAAATCCATTTGTCTTTAAGTCATATTTAACAAGTTTGGATAACCGTATTTTTTCTTAAAATTGTCATTTACCAGTAGAAATACTAGATGCAAATGTTGGAAGATAACTTCAGCCTTTGAAAACATTTCCATGCAAATTAACCCTTTCACAGTCACTGCAGTAATCTGTCATTCTCCAGAGGGGACACCATCGATCATAGTAGTTGACCTAATTACCCTCCACTCTCAGAGCAGAAGTGAATGATGGAGAAGATTCTCTGGGCGTGATCAATAGACCTCTTGGATATGAAGGTGAAGTATACAATATTCCATTTTAGCTTTTGAGAACTTTTGTGGAGTATAAACATGTGTGTTTAGGGAGAGAAAAGGAGGTAAATTTTGCTAGTTTTGTCAGGCTCATGAAAATAAGTTACCCACAGCACCATTTGGAACTTGGCTTAATTGGAAAGTGAGTCACAAATGGGCATTTTCCAGGGAGGGGCGCAGGCCCAGAAGGCTGACTGCTCCGTCCTAGGTGGGCTCCGCGAATGGTGCTCTAAACGCCTCTGGGCCCTGAGACATCAGAATGAGGACATCTCACACAGGCTTGTCTCTCCTTGATCACTTCACCAACAGTGTCCTTCCCGGAGATGAGCATGTCTGTGAACACCTGAAATCTTTTCGACTGCATGAGAGGTGTAATCAGCCAGTGTTCCTATGTGGAGAAGCAGACCTTAGAAAGCTACCGGCTCACTGTGGTCAAGACTGATCCGGGGCCGTATTGACCCTGGGGCTCAGGGGTAGGGTTGTTGGTGGGGTTTCGCTTTGTTTTTTTGAGATAGAAGGGAATAAAAATATTCCATTAGTCTTTTGTAACTTAGGAAGCGTATATAAAATAAAATAAAAAGATTAAATGAATTTCATATTTATATGATGACCAGTTAAGAGTGACAGAGAAGAGTGTGGAGGCCATGGGAGGTAGAAATAAAGAAGGAAGGACGAGGAGGAAGCGTGAGCTCAGGCACGGGGGCCTCAGACGCAGACCGAGAAAGACGGAGACAGACACATACATAGGTGGGACTGTCAGAACTTACTGTTTAGAAAAGCAAACAAAAACTGATTCAATTTAAGCCTAATGCTCAAAAGCACAGCAGTGTGGGAGTCTTCTCTCTTCATCTTTGGAAGGGAGCAGTGATTCGAACTGGGCGTGTGGGGAGCTGCAGCAGCCCTGGTGAAGCCCTTCCCAACGCCCTGTCTTGTTGCAACACTTGTAAGCGCTTGCCCGCTCTAGGATCCCTCCGCCCCTCTGGAATCAAGTGAGGGTCTGTGTCAGCTGCTGAGTGGTTGGTGCCAGAATATATAAGGCACCGAATTTTGAACAAATGATCGAAAGGCCATTTTAAATAGCTGTTAATAAAAAGTTAGAATGCTTAGATGTTAACACAGGACTACTGTCAAAAGACATTACAATGAATTGGAATAACTTAACTGGCTTTTCTGTGTGATTCTAGAGTTGGGAAACACCTTGTTCTATGAGATAGAAAGTGTTCCAAAGAGCTGGGCAGAGGAGCTTGGTTTTCCAGACAGAAACAGACTGAGGAAAGCAGAAACGGGGAGCAGACAGCAGACTGGCACTTTCAAAGTTACTTTTCTTGTGGAGGTTCAAGCAGAGGGAATTTCCTTATGTTGCTAAAACTGGCCTGTTTGGGGATGTGACTGTCATCTCTCTCCCTAATTTCTCAGCAGGCTAAAAATCTTAGTTTCCACTTGGTGGCGTGGGATTCGCAGGAGTGACCCCATTTGGTCTGGTCTGCTGGGCCTGGTGCAGGAGCTTAGCCCAAACCAATGACCTCCTATAAATTGTATTTAACATGACTAACTATGACTGCTAAATAGATTTAAGGAAAATTGACTAGGCAGAGAAAGATCTTTTCTTCTTTCACGTGGCCTCTGCATTCCTTTAAAAATGGATCCAGAGGCCCCAGGCTCTGTCCACAGATTAAGAAGCCACGCATTTCCCACCTCTCCTAGAACTCAAATGAAGACATTTCAACATGGAGTCCCTGAAAAGAAGGACTACACACCTCATCTTGGTAGTTCATCTCTGCACACATTAGTTCTGTATCCTGGAAAAACATTTCCAGCATCAGGGTTCGTTTGGGGATGAGATCTGAGGGGCACCTGGAAGGCAGGAGGCCCCGTGTTCCCCAGGGCCACATCCCTCTAGTCCTGTCACGTAGCCAGCCTGCTCTCCTATGTTTAACATGGAACCTGCCTTTCTCTTTTCATAGCACCCCTCCTCTACTGAGGCCCAGAATGTTCTCGTTGAGTGATCTGTTCCTTTACCGTAGGACTTGAGCTGTCAGTGCCTGATGACTAGAAGCTCTGAGGACAGGTTTTGCGAGGGAGCCGGAGGGCAGGCGGGAGCCCCCGCGTGGCAGGTCTGCTCTGCCCAGGTCACCTGCCTCCCCTCTCTTGGGCGACTTTGAGCTTTGGCACTGCCCTCACCACAGCAGGGAAATAGGACTGTGTTTCCACCAGGCTTTGTCCCTGGGTCAGTCCCCTGGTCTCTGTCCCTGCCACTGAGACTCCAAGACCTGCTCACTGTAGTATCAAAAGGACATGGAGCTGCAGAGTTGGAAATGGCTAATCAACAGGATGTGGTGGCTCACACCTGTCATCCCAGCACCTTGAGAGGCCGAGATGGGAGGACAGCTTGAGCCCAGGAGTTTGAGACCAGCCTGGGCAACATGGTGAAACCCTATCTCTAAAAAAAAAAAAAATTGAAAATTAGCTGGGCATGGTGGCTCACATCTGTGCTCCCAACTACTCAGGAGCTTCAGGTGAGAGGATCACTGGAGCCCAGGAAGTC
>CAUYQU010088515.1:0-24561 GCA_963574635.1 Cheracebus regulus | reverse complement strand
ATTATATCATACCTATTCTAAAAGTGATCACATAATAGGAAATAAATCACTTTTTAGTAATTGCATAAGCATTTCACAGATTTAAATGAAATCCTGAGCAATAGAGCAAGATTCTCGTTCTCTCTCCCCCTTTCTCTTTCTTTTTTTTCTTTTATTCTACTTCTTTCTTTCTCTTAGAAAAAACTCCCCCTCGCCTTTTCTCTTTCTCTCTTTTATTCTTCTAAAAATAAATAAATAAATAAATAAAGTCATTAACTTGCTAAATGAAAGGATAATAAGAATCTGAAAGTTTCATAGAGATCATAACTACAGAAAGCAGTTACCATTGCTAGGGAAAAATATGAAACTATTAGAACTTATGGACCTCACGGAGCTGATACTCAGACTTTTGAACTCAGAAATACCAGCTTTGCTCAAAAGTAAAGCCCTTCAGAATTGGGACCCAGGCCTCTGGGGATGTGGCTGTGGCTGGCTGGTCTTGGGTTTCTTGGGCTAGAAGATGTGATGAAGCTGGTTCTTGAAGTGTTGGGAAAACTGCAGCTGCATTCAGTGCTTCCATAGGAAGTAATTGTTATGTTGGGGTGAAGAAGCATCCCCGAGGTGAAATCACAGGAACCTCAAACCATCAGGAAGCAAGAGGAGGGAGCAGGCTCCTTCCTCCTCCAGGCTTGCACGTTCCCTCTAGCATTTCCTGTTGGCAGAGCTTCATAGGGAACCAACAGAAAAAGCAGAAATACAGATTGCAGAGTCCCAGGCCCAGCTTTGCCAAGCAGGGGATAGAAAGGGGAGTTTGGAGCTGAGAGCGTTATTTAGTAACTGGCACGCATCTGTAGAAGCAGAGCCCAAATCAAGAATAGAATATAAGCTAGGTGTGGTGGCACACACCTGTAGTCCCAGCTACTCGGGAAGCCAAAGCAGAAGGCTTGCTTGAGCCCAGGAATTCAAGTCCAGCCTGGGCAACATAGTGAGACCCTATCTCTACAAAAAATTTAAAAAATTAGCCAGGTGAGGTGGGGACTGAGGTGGAAGGATCACTTGGCCAGCGTGAGCACACCCCACCTCTGACAAAAGAAAAAAAGAGAATAGATCAGTACCAACTCCCAGAAGACTCCACATGCTGTCTCTCCCAGTCATTGCTTCAACCCCCAAGGGTAGCTACTGTTCTAACTTGTAGATTTGTTAAGAGTGAGGTCTCTTTTTTTTAAGTGGCTCTGGCTATTATTGACTTTTTTTTTCTGTTTTTTTAATTTAATCTTATTTTTATTTATTTTTACTTTTTTGGAGACAGGGCCCCACTCTGTCACCCAGGCTGGAGTGCAGTGGCTCAATCATGGCTCACTGCAAGCTCCACCTCCCAGGCTTAAGTGATCCTCCCACCTCAGCCTCCTAGTACCTGGGACTACAAGTGCGTGCCACCACGCCCGTCTGATTTTTCTTTCTTTCTTCTTCTTCTTTTTTTTTTTGGAGGCATAGTCTTACTGTCACCTAGGCTAGAGTACAGTGGTGCAATTTTCTTGCCTCAACCTCCTGAGTGGCTGGGATTATAGGCATGTACCACCATGTAATTTTTCTTTGGATTTTTAGTAGAGACTGGGTTTCACCATGTTGACCAGGCTGGTCTTGACCTCCTAGCCTCAAGTGATCCACCCTCCTTGGCCTCCCACGGTGCTGGGATTATAGGCATGAGCCACGTCACCCAGCCCTGGCTGATTTTTCTGTTTTTCATAGAGTTTTGCCATGTTGCCCAAGGTGGTCTAAAACTCCTGGGCTCAGGCCATCCTCCTGCTTCTGCCTCCCAATGTGCTGGGATTATAGATGTGAGCCACTGGGCCTGGCCTGTTTTTTAGCATGTAACTACTTCCTGGGAGCTCTTCTATTAAAACATTACATTTAACTTTGCTATGCTCACTAGTTAGACCAAAAACAATACTTTTCTTCAATGGTACATTTCATGGCAGTATATTTTCACTAGGTAGGTTTTGGGAGCTGCTGCTAAAAATTATGATTTTGATTTATGTAATTTGAGGTTGCATAGATAAATTTTAATAACAGGGCAAACTAAGTGAAATTAAGAAGGTTCTTCCAGTCTGATTTAGACACTGATGCTTTTAAAACTCTTTATTTTGTTTCCAGAAAGTTTTAAGAAAACAGTGATAAATTCATTATACACTATAACATTAAAATATATCCATATTTATATCTGTGTGTGTATATGTATACATATGTGTGTGTGCGTGTGTGTATATATATATATATATATATATATATATATATATAATTTTTTTTTTTTCCTGAGACAGAGTCTTGCTCTGTCGTCCAGGCTGGAGTGCAGTGGTGCAATCCTATCTCACTGCAACCTCCACCTACCAAGTGAGTTCAAGTGATTCTCATGCCTCAGCCTCCTAAATAGCTGGGATTACAGGCCCCCACCACCATGCCCAGCTAATTTTTTAAAAAATTTTTAGTAGAGACGGGGTTTCACCATGTTGGCCAGGCTGGTCTCGAACTCCTGACTTCAAGTGATCCACCCACCTTGGCCTCCCAAAGTGCTGAGATTACAAACATGAGTCATCACACCCAGCCAACATTAAAAATATTGATTGAACATTTGCACAATACTTTCCTAAATTATAGTAGAGCATTTACTGTATAATTATAGTTAAATCTAAATAAAAACATGTATGATAAAATATAACTTATTCTTATTTATTTTTGTCACAACAGGTTTATGAAGTTTATAAAATCTACATATTTTCTCTCTTTCTGGGATATTTACTGCAGTTTGAGAATCCGGCTTTGTTGGTATCTCCTTTATTAAGTTTAGTAGCAGCCTTAATGCTTGCTAAGTGCCTTCAGGTAATTAGAATTGTCTTTTTATCGTTCTTATTTTGATTTTTTTGTTTGTTTGTTTGTTTTGAGATGAAGTCTCGCTCTGTTGCCCAGGCTGGAGTGCAGTGGCATGATCTCAGCTCACTGCAACCTTTGCCTCCTGGCTTCAAGTGATTCTCCTGCCTCAGCCTCCCAAGTAGCTGGGATTACAAGCATGTGCCACCACGCCCAGCTAGTTTTTGTATTTTTAATGGAGAAGGGGGTTTCACCATGTTGGCCAGGCTGGTCTCGAACTCCTGACCTCAGGTGATCCGCCCGTCTCAGCCTCCCAAAGTGCTGGGATTACAGGCTTGAGCCATCGTGCTCAACTATTCTTATGATTACTTTTTAAATTGTTGATTTTTTAACACCTCACTTTTTTGTTCATATGATTTTTTCTCCACAGCTGAATGTGAAGAAAGGAAGTTTTGTAGCTAAAATAATAAAAGTGATTAATTTTTACTTGGTGTGTACTCTGACAATAACATTGAATATTATAATGAAGGTAAGTAACTCCCTGAGATTCATATAGTAAAGCAAAATGAATAATGAAATATATTGGACTAACTTTTAATGAGAATAATGAGATAGCACAGTTAATAGAGTTTGAACGGTATAATTTTGAGTTAACAATCATAACTAGCATATTGGGTAAGAAAGTAGGATTCTGATTCTTTTCTGTATATAGTTAAAGAGAAAAAGGGAATGCATATTTTTCATTAAGTTAAAAATTTCATCATTACCCAGTTAACCTTAAGCAATATATGGAATAAAGTGAGACAAATGAAAAATGTTTAGAAGAGTGGGTGAGTTACTTGAGCCTAGTGGGATAAGGTTGAAATGTTCTTGATCACCTGAGGTCAGGAGTTCGAGACCAGCCTGACCAACATGGTGAAACCTATCTCTACTAAAAATACAAAAAATTAGCTGGGCATAGTGGCGCATGCCTGTAATCTCAGCTACTCAGGAGGCTGAGGCAGGAGAATCGCTTGAACCTGGGAGGTGGAGGTTGCAGTGAGCAGAGATCATGCCATTGCACTCCACCCTGGGCAACAAGAGTGAAACTCCATCTCAAAAAATAAAAGAAAAAACAAGAAAAATATTTTTACCACCCTTTCTAGTTGTAGTTTATGCTTCAGTATAAGGTCATGTGATTGATTTATGTCAGTAAATCTCCTTGCTTCATAGTCATACCATATATTATTTATTCATATTTTTGTTTTGTAGTCTTGCTGTTTTTTCTGTCTCTAGTATTGGGAGAAGCATGTGCAGTAAGCATAGCTAATATTTCCTTGTTAACTGGTGTTTTTCTCTTCTAGATGTTTGTCCCACACAAAGAAAATGGGCACATGCTGAAATTCCTTGAAGTAAAATTTGGATTAAATATGACTAAGTAAGTTTTAGATTAAGTAAGTTTACCTAAATCTATACCACTTAGACAATAGAGATAAAAAAAAAATACTCAATGGCCAGGCATGATGGCTCACATCTGTAATCCCAGCACTTTGGGAGGCCGAGGTGGATGGATCGTGACCACTTGAGTCCAGGAGTTTGAAGCCAGCCAGGACAAGGTGGCAAAACCCCGTCTCTACAAAAACAAACAAAAAAAAACATTTAGCTGGGTGTGATGATCCACACCTGTGGTCCCAGCTATTCAGGTGCTGAGGTGGAAGGACCACCTGAGCCTAGGAGTGGGAGGTGGAGGCTGTAGTGAGCCAAGATCATACCAGTGCACCCCAGCCTGGGTGACAGTGAGACCCTGTCTTAAAAAAAAAAAAAAAAAACACTTAGAATGTGTTTGCCACATTGTTAAACTTTAACATTGTGTTGTAAACGCAGTGATTTGAAGTAGACATCCTCAGTCCATCAGTGAGCATTTCTGAACATCACTCCATGTCTAACATCCTTCTCCACCGCTAGGGATTCAGGATTGGAGCTTGGAGATGGATGAGAAATGAGGATGCAGATTAACATATATACAACCAGGAGTCTTGTTGATCATACTTAGGGTGGGAAAAATATTTATCCTGATTCATTACTACTCAAAAGATTTACATTTCAAATTTTATGATTTATCTTAATAAGTAGATATCTCTTTTTTAAATGGATCCTAGTTGAGTTACATTTACCAGTATAGAGTAGGTCTATCCAATAATAATATAATGTGAACCACTTATGTAATTTTAATTTTCTAGTAGCCATATTTAAAAAAAAATACAAAGAAACAAGTGAAATTAATTTTAATAATATATTTTCTTTAATATATAAAAATATTTTAATTTGTGCCAGGCACAGTGGCTCAAGCCTGTAATCTCAGCACTTTGGGAGGCCGAGCCAGGCGGATCATGAGGTCAAGAGATCAAGACCATCCTGGCCAACATGGTGAAACCCTGTCTCTACTAAAAATACAAAAAAATTAGCTGGGCATGGTGGCGTGCGCCTGTGGTCCCAGCTACCCGGGAGGCTGAGGCAGGAGAATTGCTTTAACCCGGGAGGCAGAGGTTGCAGTGAGCCGAGATTGCGCCACTGCACTCCAGCCTGGTGCTTGGCAACAGAGTAAGACTCTGTCTCAAAAAAAAAAAAAATCTATCTATATATAGATACAGATATAGATAAACTTGTAAGCAGTGTAAAAACTATTAAGGAGATGTTTTGTTTTTCAAATTCTTATTTTGCTTTTTCTTTGAAATCCTGGGTGTATTGTAAAGTATGTCTCAGTTTGAATTGGCTGCATTTCAACTGTTTAATAACTGCATGTCTCTAATAGCTACCATATTCGACAATGCATTTGTAGAGGTTAGCCAGCTGAATTGTTTGTTGTCTTCTAGATAAAGATAGAAATGAAAATTCCCTAAAAACTATATTGGGCTTTAGAGATGGTCACGTTACTTGGTAATAAAAAGCAGCGGTTTTACATTTATCAGAGCAGCTTGGAGACAGCACATGCTTCGTTTACTAATACAATACTATTATCTTTTTTTTTTTTTTTTTTGAGACAGAGTCTCGCTCTGTCACTAGGCTAGAGTGCAGCAGTGCAATCTTGGCTTACTGCAACATCTGCCTCCTGGGTTCAAGCAGTTCTCCTGCCTCAGCCTCCTGAGTAGCTGGGACTACAGGCATGTGCCACCATGTCCAGCTAATTTTTCTATTTTTAGTGGAGACAGGGTTTCACCATGTTGGCCAGGATGGTCTCCATCTCTTGACCTCGTGATCTGATCCCCTCGGCCTCCCAAAGTGCTGAGATTACAGGCATGAGCCACCTTGCCCAGCCATTAGCTTCTTTTATAAAGGATAGAACCTTACTGTTATAAGTAAATGAGTGTAGGAAATGTGTTTTTTCTTAGTTTTTACTGATATTAAAAAAATACTTCTGTGTTCAGTACTTTAAAACATCTGTGAGTTTAATATCATGCTTTTTGTCTTCTATAGGAATTTTACAATGAATTGGCTCCTCTGTCAAGAATCCCTGCAAGCACCCTCTCAAGATTTTTTTCTGCGATTGACACAGTCTTCTTTATTACCTTTCTATATTCTAGTGTTGATTATTTGTTTACTTTCTATGTTGCAAGTTATTTTTAGGAGGATTAAGTAAGTACCTATGAGAATCAATCATATTCCTAACATACATTATGGAAATATATAAAATACTTATTTTTAATATTTTTCCAATTTTTTATATTTGTTTTAGAGCTTCTAATTCCATTCTCTTTTTTTGACATGGAAAGTATCATTATAAGATGTATTGACCAGGTGTAGTGGCTTATGCCTGTAATCCCAGCACTTTGGGAGCCCAAGGCAGACAGATCACGAGTTAGGAGTTCGAGACCAGCTTGGCCAATATGTTGAAACGCCATCTCTACTAAAAATACAAAAATTACCTGGGCGTGGTGGCACGCGCCTGCAATCCCAGCTACTCAGGAGACTGAGGCAGGAGAATTGCTTTAACCCACGATGCAGAGGTTGCAGTGAGCTGTGATCGCGGCGCCACTGCACTCCAGCCTGGGCGACAGAGCAAGACTCCATCTCAAAAAAAAAAAGATGTGTTAACCAGAAAAATTTAAACTTAGTTTTCATACATCTAAATAGGTAATATCCAGATTTATATAGTTAGAGACTTAAGATATAACTGATATTTAAATAATCAGTTAAATTTTTGCAGACTGATTCACTAACTTATACAGATTTTTACTTAATATAAGAATAATTTCTTCTATTTAACTTAAATGAAGTTAACAGTATAAGTAATTTCAAATTATAAAGTTTAAGGCCAGGTGCTCATGCCTATAATTCCAACAATTTGAGAGGCTGACACAGGAGGATTGCTTGAGGCCAGGAGTTCAAGACCAGCCTGGGCAACATAGTGAGACCCCCATCTATACAAAAAGTAAAAACACTGACAAAGCATGGTGTTGTGCCTGTAATCCTAGCTACTTGGGAGGCTGAGGCAGGAGGATTTCTTGAGCCTAGAAGGTGGAGGCTACACTGAGCCAACATTGTGCCACTATACTCCAGCCTGGGCAACAGAGCAAGACCCTGTCTAAAAAAAACAATCTGCTTCCAATCGGAAAATACATGGACATAGCCATAATAAACACTCTTGTGACAGTTATAACTAGTTATACCCCCTCACCTTAACAGATAACTTAGCTACTCTTCCTTGGTCTGGCTCAGTGGTCAGCAAACTTTTTGTATAAAGGGACAGAGAGTAAATTTTAGGCTTTGAGGACCACGTGGTCTCTAGCATAACTGCTCAACTCTGCCACTGGAGCGTGCATGCAGCCATGGATGATAGGTGAGTCAATGAGCGCTGCCGAGTTCCGAGTGATCAGCATGCCAGTTTGCCTGGAACTAGGAGGTTTTCCAGGACCTAAGACTTTCAGGACTCAAGTGGGATAGTCCACGCAAGCAAGGACAGTTGGTAACATCCAGTTAAAGTTTATTTATTTATATTCCGGTTGCAGCTGGATGCAAAGAAGTCAGAGATGATCTCCGACTTACTTGGGTGTGCCAGCTACTGTATTTACAGCCTCTCTCACTGACAACCTGAATGTCACACATCATGAAATATTCTTAAGTTTTCATATGAATTCACACACAAATTTCATATCAAGTTCACATATGAAATATGCCTCTTGACTTTTTTGAGCTTGAAGAAAATGCAATTACCATGTTTAGTTCATATAGAAACAGGCATTGGTCTAGATTTGACCCACAGACTACCGGTCTTCATGATCTAACTAACCCCTGGTCTTCATGATCCCATCAGTAAAACAGCAGCGGTCACCACGCCTGTCATCACGTGCTTCCCCTCCAGCCTGATGCCAGGGATGTGCACAGCCCCCGCCCCGCCTCCTTCTCCTCCTTGCTTGTCACGTTCCTGCCACACCAGCCCACTCGGTGTTCTTTGGCTGATCCCAACTCCATCCCACTGGAAATCTTCATATATGTGTTTCCGTTGCCTGAGAATTTGAGAATTCTTCCCTACTTTTTTTTTTAGACAGTCTCACCTCTACCAACAAGGAGCGCAGTGGCACGATCTTGGCTCACTCACTGCAACCTCCACCTCCTGGGCTCAAGCGATTCTCCAGCCTGAGCCTTCTGAGTTGGCAATACAGGCGTGTGCCACCATGCCCGGCTAATTTTTTGTATTCTAGTAGAGACAGGGTTTCACCATGTTGCCCAGGATGGTTTCAAACTCCTGAGCTCAGGCAGTCCTCCCGCCTTGGCCTCCCAAAGTGCTGGGATTACAGAGGTGAGCCGCTGCGCCCGGCCTCTGTCCTTACCTTTTTACCTGGAGAATGGATAGCTCCTGCTCCATGTAAAGGTGACATATTACTTCCTGCATACAACTCTCTCCTACATGACCCCTTTGTATTTTCCTGCCCTAAAGGTTGAGCAGCAGCACATGTCGTGGCCCACAGTGGGAGCTCTGCCCACTGGGAACACGTTGCTTAACTGAGACCATCAAAGATCAGGCTCAGGAATCCAAATAGAGACGCAGGGAGGGAGGAAGGCACTTGTAGCTTAAGAAGAAACGAAGGACACCAAAAGGAGGCAGGCAGAGGCCATGAGGCAGCCAGGGCCGTGGACCCCAGGGTCAGCAGAGGACACGAGTAGGCGGCAGTACAGTGAGCAAAAATAGTCGGCAAGGGTGGAGGCAGCCAGGGTGGCAGGAAGAGCAGAGAAATGGAGCAAATAAATCCCCATCACAGTAGAGGCCAGCGTGAGTACTACAGCCTACAGCCTTCAGGTGACCAGATGCCCCCATCTCTAAGGTGCCCCTGAATCCCGACTGCATTTTCCACAAGGTCCTGCCCTATGAGTTTCCATGTGATTTCTCTCCCCTTGCCATGTGGCCCCTTCTAAAAACCTTACCCTGGCTCAGTGCCTTGTACATAGCAGGTATTTAAGAAATACTGCCATGAGAATGAATTATATGAGATAATCTAAGAAAAAAATTGCTTCTTGCAAACAAAATTTCCTAATATACTATCTGACTTTTGGGGTGGCTCTTTGGAGCTACTGCCTTGGGGACACGTATAGCTCCTGTGTCCATGTTTCACACAACCCAGCAATGTTATCCACGCTAATTGCTGAGCAAAGGCCCCAATCTGAGGTATTTATAACAATGCAGAGACCGGAAAAATCTCAGGCACAGATTGTCAGTGCTCATGAGGGACTAGACATTTAGAAATATACTAGCTGGCACATTCAAACGAGTGGGAGATCACCTCTGACTTCTTTGTATCCAGCTGCAATTCGAAGCCAAGCAGAAAAACAGGACAAAATGTGCCACAGAAAGATAGGCAGCCCTGAGAAACAGGAGGACTTTAATTAGCTCCTGACTGCACTAAATGTGCCAAAAAAGTGAAAAGGAAGAGACTTGTTCTCTGAGTAGAACAAGATTAGTTCTTGTCTGATGTATTTAAGGGGTCAATAGACACTCAATGGAACAATCCTTCCCACTCCTTTCCCTCTCACCTCAAGCCTTTACAAACGTACTTTGGCCAGGTGTGGTGGCTCACAACTGTAATCTCAGCACTTTAGGAGGCTGAGATGGGTGGATCCCTTGAGCCCAGGAGTTCAAGACCAGCCTAGGCAACATGGTGAGACCCTGTCTCTACAAAAAAATTAAAAATTAGTCAAGTGGGTGGTACATGCCTGTAGTCCCAGCTACTTGGGAGGTTAAGGTGAGAAGATCGCTTGAGCCCAGGATGTCAAGGCCACAGTGAGCCAAGATGGCACCACCGCACTCAAGCATGGGCAACATAGTTAAACCTTGTCTCATAAAAAAAAAAAAAAAAAAAAGCGCTTTATCAGAATTAAAGCTGGATTTTGCTATCAGGGGAAGCCCTTTATTCAATCTGTTTGAAATACTTGGGGAGCAAGCCTAAAACCCTTCCGAACCATTGATGTGATGGTGTGCAGGGGTCTATTCTAGTACAGAGGGCAATCTCCCAAGGAAAGGGTAGCCCCAGGCTCAAAAGTGAATAGAGAATGCTCCCTTCAGCCCAAGCTGCAGGTCAGCACTGGCTTTTCCCTGGTTCAAAAAAAAAGAAGTGGCAGTCCCAGTTGAATGAGACATTAAAGGCATCTTACCCAGCTCCTTTGAGAAATTAAAATTCTTCACATACATGTGCGTTAACACACAGACACACACAACTGCCCCCAGTCACTTCCCAAATAGTACAATGTGCTACTTTTATTTAAAAAGTGATTTTTTTCCTTTGGTATTTGGCTGCATTTTTGAGAGAGAAAAATACCTACCAAATAAATTCCAGATTCAGAGCTCAGTTGCTGTCTGGGGGGGAATTGCTAGGGAATGCTTTGGAACGTAACTCAACCTCCATCAAGGTGAAAACTCTACCCTTTGGATGCCAAGGTCACAAAGTTCTCCTTCATTGGAGGGCTGCCAGGGTCACCACGAGTGCCAGTGTGTT
This sequence comes from Cheracebus regulus, assembly GCA_963574635.1. Lineage (NCBI taxonomy): Eukaryota > Metazoa > Chordata > Mammalia > Primates > Pitheciidae > Cheracebus > Cheracebus regulus. The sequence goes on along the minus strand of CAUYQU010088515.1, from coordinate 13,753 downwards.
CACCTGCCAGTATTATTCATGCCTTTCTCACAATCCATAGATAACGTTTTCTTCCTTTGGGCCCCATGGTACGCCCCATATCTACTTCAAAGAACCCGCAGCTCAACCCAGCCGTTACTCATTTGCCTGTGTGTGTCCTCACTGAGCTGGAAGCAACTAGGTTCTGGGGAGAGCATCACACCTGTGAATCCTCAGTGACTAGCTTGATGCCGGGCACGCAGTAGGAACGCACAGTTGAATGTTGATTGAGTGAATGAATGCGTGCATGCGTGAATGCCAGAGTCTGTCTGACTCATTTTTGCATCCTATGCACGATGTTTAGATATCCTAAGTGCACATAAATTTGTATCACATAAATCTCTTTTCCAGAGCACATATGGTGACTTGGCTTCCTAAATTAAGGGAAGAATTGTGATCAAGCCCTGTAGAATCCTCAGTAGCCATCTACATTTTTGTGAATTTGTGTGTGCTTTGGCATTCTCCCTTTTCTCCCTTTTAGAAACTTGGATATTGAAGAGAAGAAAGCAGATGCCCCCATTCCGCTACCTCTTCAAGGTCCTGGGGGCTTCTGCTATGGTTCACACCTAGCAGCTTTCTTGAGCCTGTCCCAAGGGAGGGGAAACAGAGAAGCAGTGAGGTGACCTTGAAGGAGGCTTTTTGTGAGGCAGGGATGGAGGAAACAGTATTAACCCGGCCCTGCATTGTGAAGAACAACCAGCTCACGTTTCTCCCAGATCCTTGGAGAAATTAAAATTCTTCACACCACTGGAAAGTGTACCATCCGCTCCCAGTCCCTCAACAGATGCTGAGCTGCTCATTATGCTGGCAAGTGGCAAAGTAGAAGCAGGAAGATCTTCATATGACAGTGTTGTCTCCCAAAACAAAGAAACGCCCTTTATCCATATAACCTATTGGAAGTTGAATCACCACAATAAACAAGAGGGACTGTTTTCCCAACAATAACAAAAAGGACCATAACATCAAAGACTCGGCATTTCTTCACCTGGAAAGAAAAGAAGGGCATGACTAAGGCCTCTTGGCACACTGTCCCTGCCTCTGTGCTGGCATCTGTACATGGAGGCATGCATGTCTTTAAGCTTCTGTCCCTGTCTCTGTGCTGGCATCTGGAAGATGGAGGCATACATGTCTTTGTTTAAGCTTCTGTCCAACTCCTGCACTGAGGGTAGCTCAGGGAAAGGACCTGACCTCTTTCTTCTTTGGATCCCCAATTATTAGTAGAACACTTGGCACATAGAAACACACAACCTGAGCAATGTCTGTTCAGGGAATGGCTGATGACGCAGGGGAGAGGAATGTGAAGGTGGACCTGTCCAGTAAATTCCAGATGACTTGGGCTTCAATTTCCTCATCAGAATGAAGAGTAGACTGGTTTCCAGTTCTAGCATTCCTTTGTCTTCTGATTCAATGAAGTATATAGGTAGAAAATATATGTTTAAGAAGAGTTCAGAAAAATGTGTAGTAAGCCATTGATACATGGTAACTGCTATGCTATTTCACAAATCCTCCTCTGGGGCTGGATGGAACACTGGACAGGCTGTCAGTGGCGACTTTCATGTTCAAAGTACACATTGCACTAAGATGAAAGGCTGCATCAGGACTCTACGAGTGATCCACAAAGCAAAGCTAGACTCAAGTGGCCTGTCTCCCAGGGAGGAAAACATGTCAAGGTGACTGTGTTCGCTGCTGCCTCCCCAGCAAGAGTGTGATTTTTAACTGCACATCCAAGTGAACCCTTTCATCTTGCAAACCACATTCAGAGTCAGTAGCTGTCCCCAGAAATGCTTCACTGGAAATGATTGGCAGTAATCATCCTGGGGAGGGGAGGGGAAATAAAAGCTGGTCTGGGGAAGATGCCATCATCAGAGATTTGGAGTAGCAGGATTGCAATTAGAGGTAGAAAGGGGAGAGGAAAGCTTTGCCTTCTATGTGTGTTCCTTAGAGAGCTACGGAAATGACAGGTCTCCAATCCCAAATGAAAAACAAATCCAGGCAGCAATCATAATAAACCATTAAATGAGCCAACCTAGCAGAAAAAATACAGAATGCTGTTCACTTGGCTCCCTGTTTAATTCCACCTGAGAAAAATCTCAGGGTGAGTGGGAGTGAAGAGGAGTATGGAAGGTCCAGTTCTCACATTGTCCCCGAGTCTAGGAACAGTTCAGAACCTCAAGGCTCCAGGTCATTTGGTGCCACATCAGGTGGCTGGGTCACATAGATGGCTGCTCAATGTTGGGACAGTTTGGCCACCCTCTTCGTGATCCCAAAGCTACCACTTAGATGTTCCTTCTCTTTCATTTCATGATTACAGGGCTTTGCAATATTCAGCTTTCTCTGTATGATGAACACTCACAAGGAGAGATTCTTACACGGCTCATCCCTCTCTAATTTACAGGGTTTCCCTCAGAACCCACTGACAAAGCAGATGGGGAGATGAGGATATTGATCACCTGCTGGCATGATTAACCCACGTTCTATATAGATTTGACTGTGAAGTGTGAGATTTCACAGACTAACCAGGTCAAAGAAGGCTGCAGGTTAAGGACAGAACTTTAGACTTAAGAGATCCATGCTGAGTTGTGGTTGGAGGACCAGACAATTCCAGAACCCTTTAGACTCTGTTTGTCTTCTGTGGAAGGGGCCCCAAACCCATCATCTTTGCCCTGTGTGGCATGGATCAAATGAAACAGTGTGTGATACGGTTTGGCTGTGTCCCCATCCAGATCTCAACTTGAATTGTATGGCCCAGAATTCCCACGTGCTGTGGAAGGGACCCAGGGAAAAGTAATGAATCATGGGGGTCAGTCTTTCCCATGCTACTTTCATGATAGTGAATACGTCTCACGAAATCTCATGGGTTTATCGGGGGTTGCCACTTTTGCTTTTTCCTCATTTTCTCTTGCTGCTGCCATGTTAGAAGTGCCTTTTGCCTCCTGTTATGATTCTGAGGCCTCCCTAGCCATGTGGAACTGTAAGTCCAATTAAACCTCTTTTTCTTCCCAGTCTCAGGTATGTCTTTGTTAGCAGCGTGAAAATGGACTAATACAGTGTGCCTGAGAGTGATCTGTGTAACAGTAGAGCCCTCTGTTAATACCTGTTCAATTAGAGACTTTGCCAGAAAAATACACACAAAAGGAAATGTCGGTGTCTCAATTATTTCAGGGAGTCTGATGCTCCTCTTGAGAGTAGATGATGCCGGGAGGGAAGAGGTGAGAGGCAGTAAGAGATGCGAGGCAGGCAGGGGTGCCCTTCCTCTTCTTCGTTGGAAAGTGACATTCCATGACCTTGAAGCCTTTGTCCATCTCATGACCTTGAAGCCTTCGTAGTATATCATAAATGTGTGGGCTGCACTCGGGTGATGCTTTCCAGAAAGGGACTCAGAATTATTTTGCAAAGTTTTGCTCATATGGCTCCCATTTGGAACGATTTAACAATAGTCCTGAAGTATAATGTGAGCTGGTGGATGCCTATCTCTGGAAATAATATCAGACACATTTAATTTAAAAGTGTTCTCAGTGCCTGGGACAGTGTCAGGCACATGGTAGCCTCTATACATGTTTATTTCATGAGTGAATGGTTGAATGATGGAATTTGTTTCTAATTGTTGATCTAACCCTGTCAATTTGATTAAACATATACTACTTCATTTAGCCAAGTTAGGGGAGGGAAGCTTCAACCCAGCACAAACAAAATCTACTCCTGACTTCGGACACCTCTCAGAGACAAAATGCATTCCAAACCAGGGCCCCTGGCTAGGCCAACTGTCCCAGAAACTGCTTGGGTCCTAGATTTGCCATGGCAGCTCACACATGGTTCATAAACAATTTTCTGATGGTAATTCACTGAAGCAAGAGGAAGAAAGACCTAGTGTACGAATTCAGTAATCAGCCTAGTAATTGATTAAAATCAGTAGAAATCAAACATGTTCTAGAATTTCTGAAAGGTCAGTGAAGCCATGTGTAAGTCTATTAGAAAGTTGGGTTTTTTAACAATGAAAAGAGAACGACCCACATACCTTAAATTTATACCTGTAAACCTGCGGTCTGCATAACCTAGATTTAACCCAGTCTGAGCCTTCTGCATCTAACACTTTCCTAACTATCCATTTCAACTCTATAAGCGTGGGTTGAATGATTACCTGGTGCCTAGCCTTGTGTTGGTTGCTCTGAGGGACTCTGCAATCTTTTTATTTTTTGAGACAGGATCTTGCTTTGTCATTCAGGCCAGAGTGCAGTGATGCTATCACAGCTCACTACAGCCTCGACCTCATGGGCTTAACTGATCGTCCCACCTCAGCCTCCCAAGTAGCTGAGATTACAGGTGCATGCCACCTCGCCTGGCTAATTTTTGTAGTTTTTGTAGAGACACAGTTTCACCATGTTGCCCAGGCTGGTCTTGAACTCCTGAGCTTAAGTGATCCACTTGCCTTGGCCTCCCAAAGTGCTGGGATTACAGGCATAAGCCACCGTACACAGTCTGCAATCTTTTTATTGACTTGGGAAAACAACGAAATTCATCACCAGCTAAGGTGTGTAACAATAGCACGTGAGAGGCAGGGTTCAGCTAATCATATTGGTTATGAGCGCAGGAGAACCAGACTTTATTCAGTAAGTACACAAGATTGGGAACACTGATATCAGATGAACCTTCTTGCTCAAGGCCAATGATGCCAAGACATTTATCGAGGGAAGGATTGCCTAGCAGTAGCTATTTAGTGTGATAATGGCGTTTGATAGTTTAGACACAAACACCATTGTCACACTCCACAGCTCTGCTAAGGAAAATCTGTAGCCACGAAGGTGTTAACGTCACCTCCACATTCCACCATTGTCACTGACCACCATAGGGGAACCTCATCAGCTCCACATATTATGACCTCAGCAGAGAAAAGCATCATCACAGGTGCAAGCGTCTTAAGCAATGGGAAGAGGTGAAGGCTCACAGATGAAAGGCTTCTGTGTTCTGGAAGAGTAGAGTAGTGAAGGGGTCCAGCGCCCATGTTTCACAACCACCCAAAAACCCCTTCTGCAAAAACTTCCTGTGAAAACGGACAGGAACTCTGTTTGCAGCAATTTTCTAAAATGGCTCAGAAAGAATCTCTAGAGGGAATAGATTTCGGGACATAAATACTTAGTGTATAACGTGGAAGACCACATTATAAACGAGAATAATCTGACTGAATGAATGAATGCTCTCCAGCTCTCATCTCCTCACCATACTTCCCAATCCATCATCAGTAAAATGTGATCAATTCTGCAGTCTAGGAAAATTAATATTATTTTATATGGAGATACAGCAGTTAGATGTGTTGTGATCTACTCTCTGTGGCATCCGATCTTGCTCAAATTTTCAATCTTCCCGCAGTCATTTTCCACCATAGTGACGGGTGGGAGATGCAGGGAGAGAAGAAAGGGAGGAAGATGGAGAGAGAGGAAATGAGTCATTTTTAGTTCATGAGACTCATTTTCTCACAAAAAGGGAGCTCCGAATAAATCCCTACAGGATTTACTTGGTTTTCCTGTTACAAATGGTTTCTGACTGATAAGTGAACTCCTGCCCACCTGGAGAATGGAGGAAATAAAGCATTTTACCCTCTCCTTCTTTTCCTGCACATGCTGAAAAGGGAAAGGGTGGGGAGCCAGTTGTTTTTCCCCCAGGATAACTGAGTTGTTAACATCTGACCGGAGCCTTGCTCTAGCCCTAAAACTCACCCATCTTTAACAGCTGAAAATGAACCCTTCTATATTTTTCAGAAAACAATGCGCCTTATTCACATGTAGATCATGAAATCACCCTCTCCAAGCTAGACTTGCAGTGACTACCCCCTAAGAAAGCTGAAAGTCATTCTGCTTTCATGGAGTTGGAGTGTTAAAGCTGCCTCTTTTTTCCTTCTTTCCCTTTTTCACTTTGTGGATTCCTTATCTTCCACTAAGTAACTGATTTCCTTTGGTTCCTGTCTGTGGCCTGGCTTTGTTTCATGAAATGTGATCATTTGCAAGCAGGAAATGCCAATGGCCTGTTTAGACATACTCTTCTCAGGTGGACCTCATCTCCTGGGCAGCTTTACATGACTCAGAGAGAATGACTGTGAACCCTAGAGTTCTAGGTGGCCCTAGTCGCTGCCACAAACCCTGGACGCTCTGAGTGCAGCCCAGCAGTGGACACAGGCGTGTGGTGGCCCATCTTGTCCTCCCCTTTCCCTACGGCTCCTCCTAACCGAGTAGCCAGGCTTGTCCTGCTTAGCCTTTTCTGAGGGACCTAGAACAGAGACCCATACCTCCTGGTCATGCCAGGGCTTTTGCTGACCATCACAAGAGGCTCTAGAAGTCTCTTAGCTCAGTTGGGAAGAAACAGTGAGAAGTGAACATTTCACTGGTTAAAAGGGTCCCTGAAGGATGTGCTTGGAGAGCTCTATCCCGGGCAAGGGCTTGGACTCATTTCACTCCTCAGGGCTCCAGAGCAGCATCTGAGCATCCTCCACTTCTCCATGGGGACTCTGTTGGCTTTTGGCTTTGAATAATCTGTAAAAGACAGAAAAGGGAAGGAACGCAGGGGAGAATAAAAGAGATGAGGACATTAACGTGTTACTGGTGAATTTTACCAACTCCCCGTCCCCAAATAAACCTCTATTTCTATGGCCCAGAAATCTATCACCAGGAAAGTATCAAAATACACAGAGAGATTTACCTATGAGGTTGCTCATAGTGGCATTGTTTATGAGGGTAAACATTGGAAACAACCTAAACGCCCAGCTATAGGAGAAGAGTAATATATTCATGACACACCATAACCCTTTACATTGATTCTGTAGAAAAATGATTGTAGACATGGAAAGAAATTCAAGATATGCTATTGAATTTAAAAAACAGTTTGTAAAACAATACACACAGTATCAGTCCCTTTCTGTGAAAAAATGCATTCACGTCTGAGGCCAAAACATCAAATGTCAACCATCGTTATCTTTCAGTAGAGAAATTATGGTTTCTTTTTATTTTCTCCTTTTGTGTGCATTTGTTAATTTATGATTCATGTGATACTTTTTAGTGAGAAAATTGAGGATTTAAAAAATGTTAAGCAATTGTCTTTCTGGACTCTCAATACAAATTCCTTCATGAAAGATACTCTTCTGAAATAGGGAAGGTTGGAAGCCACCCTATTCATATATTATTTGTCAGAAGCATGAAAAGTTAGTGCTGTGCTGAGTGGCAGTCCTCAGGCTAATTTTTTAAGCGAATTATTAGTGAAATACTTTCTTATGCAGTACAATAATTTTATGGTATTGTTGCATCAATCATTAAACACATATTGAGTGGCAATTATTTTGTCTTGTGAGTAGTTTTTAAACATTGCTAAAATGGCCATCATCTTTTATTACTTCTTTGTTTCTGCAGAAGTGGTTAAACTGTCAATTTACAAAGCAGTTTAAACAAGTAAGCAGAAGGTTTTCTTTAAAAAAAGAAATGTCATCCAATAAAATATCGCTAGTAAAATAAAGTGGTTAATGCCAGGATCCACTTTTGAACATTTTAAAAATGCACATAATCATTTCTTAGTCTGCAGATTTTTAATGTTCTAGTATTTTCATATTTAACAACTGAACTTAAATAGTAAGAGCTAATAACAAGTAGAAACTTTACACACTGGTTGGGAAGTATTAACACGTCATTTCCTTTGAAAAAATAATGCTTAAGGGAAAGACGTTGGATATTCTCAGGCGACTTGTCCAAATGCCAGCACAATTTTCTACAGTGTAGAAAAGGCCTCGAGGAATTCTGTGTAGCTTACTTCCTGAGCTCTCCCTGAGAAAGACTGAGTGTTAACCATTCCTGAATGGCTGTCTATTGAATACTAAATTTCTCCTGTAGTCTCAGCTACTCAGGAGTCTTAGGCAGGAAGATCTCCTGAGCCCAGTTGTTTGAGAACCCATTTCTTTTCTTTTCTTTCTTTCTTTCTTTCTTTTTTTTTTTGAGACGGAGTTTCCCTCTGGTTGCCTAGGCTGGAGTGCAATGGCGCATTCTCGGCTCACTGCAACCTCCGCCTCCTCGGTTCAAGCAATTCTCCTGTCTCAGCCTTACAAGTAGCTGGGATTACATGCATGTGCCACCAAGTCCGGCTAATTTTTTGTATTTTTAGTAGAGATGGGGTTTCACCATGTTGGCCAGGGTGGTCTCGATCTCTTGACCTCGTGATCCACCCGCCTTGGCCTCCCAAAGTGCTGGGATCACAGGCGTGAGCCACCGTGCCCGGCCTGAGATCCTATTTCTAAAGAAAACACACAGCCTGGATGCGGTGGCTCATGCCTGTGATCCCAGCACTTTGGGAGGCCGAGGCGGGTGGATCACTAGGTCAAGAGATCAAAGCGGGCAGATCACAAGGTCAACATGGTGAAACTCTGTCTCTTAAAAAAAAAGAAAAGAAAAGAAAAAGAAAACACACACACTAAATTTCTGTGCACATCATCTTCCTGCCCTCATCTTCCCAACCGTGATGAACTCTCTAGGCATCTCCAGCTGCTGCGGTCAGTTCAGAATGTAGCTTTCCCATTGGATCCGTGAGTATGAAAAACAGGCTAGATTTGGTTTGCTCCTCTTTCGAAGCCCTGCATTTCTTTTCGTAAGTGAGGAAAAAAGCTCATTAAGGAGGAAGCCTTTACAAAGCTAGACCCTTCAGCAAATTCATCACTCTGTACGTATTCTGTATGCTCCACAGCTCCAGCGTGACACCTTAGAGTCACAAGCACCAGGAATATTGCAACACTCCCTATTCTTTCTTGGGTCAGATCTGGGCACAAGCAGCTTGTCTTTGCTTTAATATTCTGTTCCCAGGGGCTAAGAGCCCTTTGTTCTAGGGCCAACCCCATGGGGACTGTGAATGTCACCTTGCTGCAAACCTAACCTATTAGTACCAAAGAAAAAAAATTTCATAATAAGGGAAAGACAAATGGAGACGTGTTTTACTCTGAATCCACATTTACTGCCATTTTAAATAGATGCATTGAATGCATCCATTTGATTCTTTTAGGCTGTTAGGCTAGATGATAAAGGAAGTCACTATTATACTTCTGAGTCCTGTCATTTTGAAAGTGCATGGAAATTTAAAAATAGAATGTTCTTGTCAACAGGGAGCAAAGCAGCATTTCTTTCCTCATTGGCATCCTTCTAGAAGGGAAATCTGGAAAGTTGCTTATTCAGGCACCAAAATCGCCTATGTTTCTCACCAACCGGTGGTGAAGAAGGAATCTCTGGGTACGTTTTAGCCAAGTTGGGGCCTCCCTGGACTCTTTTTAAAGAGAATTGCTGAGGCCTGGGGATTCCCAAGGTGCCATTTCATTTCTGTGCAGGTGCCCAGCTATTTTTAGTGCTGTTGAGGAAACAATATGGCTTGGACAGAGGAGTGCCAAAGGAACAACTCTAACGCCAGCATTCTGTTTAAACGCTTTGGTGTTATCGTTAAATCGGGCCATCGTAAAAACAGAGCTGGCTTAATGTCCATCTACTCCAAGCGCAGAAATAAAACGCCCCTGAGCCCTCCGCTCCTCCCCAGCCTCATCCTCTCTCCCTGTGCAGGGTAATCATTTCTTTTCCTCCTTAAGCCATTTTGCTATTTTGCTTTAAAAGGAAACCATGTGTTACTCTTGCTAAAGAAAGTCTCCAGTGTTCCTCAAGCTTTCTGAATACACAGAATCATCATGGAAGACAAAGTTATGGTGTGTTCAACACCTCTTGTGGCTCAGGTGCTGGGTGGTGTCTTTTACAATATCAGACTCAGCAGCCCCCCTCAGTCAGGGGCCACCCCAAAGAACAGCCTGATCACTCAGCGGGGTCCGCAGGCACCCGGGGAGAGCCGCACTTACCCCCGGTTGGCTCCGATCCTCTCAGCCAGGGCCCCTCCTGTGGCAGGCAGGACGGCGCCGTCCACAGCTTCTGTGGCTTTTAGGCCTCTCCCCTCTCCCTTTATGAGATCCAGGGTTTAAAAGTAAACAACTCTTTCTCTTTCTGATAAGTCGCATTATTTATCGATTCGGGGGGAGAGAGGGCATGACCTCAGGCCACTAAGTCAGCGTCACCTTTGGTCGAACACACTCAGCAAGATTGGCAAGTCCACTCCTGGCTGGGTGGGGGTGCGCGGCCAGCAGGCAGCCATGGGGGCCACCGGGGCAGAGCAGGGAGGTCACCTGGTGAATACATCTTCCCCTCGGAACCCCAGGTTTCAACCAGCTTCACTGTCTTCACAGGAGGACTGCCATGTAAGACCTGGTCACCTCCCCAGATTTCTAGAGCCAGAAGAGGCACTGGGCCACCGGAGCCTGCTAAGTTCAATAGATCCTTGGCTCATCTGACGTAGAGCTCTTGACCAATATTTGGAAGCCAATCTCATTCTCCTCTTGAACTGGCCATTTCTGACGTAGTTACCATGCATTCCTTTGTTCACGCCAGGAATCATGTATGAAGCTCCTCCTTATCTGCTAAGCTCTGGAAATGCCACGGGCAGCAAGACAAACAGAGCCCACAGCCAGGCAGTAAGGCAGGCGGCAGGGAGCAGCCGCGTGGACAGCAGGGAGGCCGCTGCTCGGCCCAGCTGTATTCTGTTGTCAGCTATTTATATGACTTTTTATTTTTGTTTATTTTTTTGAGATGGAGTCTCACTCTGTCACCCAGGCTGGAGTCAGTGGCACAATCTCAGCTCACTGCAACCTCCGCCTTCTGGGTTCAAGCAATTTTCCTGCCTTAGCCTCCTGAGTAACTGGGACTACAGGTGCCTGTCACCACGCCTGGCTAATTTTTAAATTTTTAGTAGAGACGGGGTTTTGCCATGTTGGCCAGGTTAGTCTCGAACTTCTGGACTCAGGTGATCTGCCCACCTTGGTCTCCCAAAGTGCTGGGATTACAGCATGAGCCATTGCACCCAGCCGTCGGCTATTTTTAATATCTCTGATTAGTTCTTTTCCTTCTCAGGTCATTTGGTTGTCTTTCTCTCTCTCTCTATCTTTCTTTCTTTCTTTTCTTTCTCTCTATCCCTCCGTCCCTCCCTCCTTCCTTTCTTCCTTCCTTCCTTCTTTCCTTCCTTCCCTTCTTTCCTTTCTTCCTCTTCTTCTTCTTTTTTTTTTTTTTTTTGGAGACAGGGTCTCACTCTGTCACCCAGGCTGGAGTGCAGCACTCTGTTACCCAGGCTGGAGTGCAGTGACATGATCACAGCTCACTGCAGCCTTGACCTTCTGGACTCAAGCAATCCCCTGGCCTCAGCCTCCCCAGTAGCTGGGACCACAGGTGCCCACAGCTGGCTAACTTTTGTACTTTTTTTTGTAGAGATGGAGTTTTGCCACATTGCTATTTTGCTTTCTTATTTTTTAAAAGGAAACTCTTCGTTGCTCTCTCTAATAAACACAAATGCAATCTGAAGTGAGGTCTGGTCATTCCAGTTGATGATGATCTGAGGAGTTGGGTGGCCTTAATTTAACTAGCGGGTATTGTCATCCTGCTACTGTCATACTTCCTTTTAGTTGTCATATTTATTTTCAGGTAAAAATGAAAAACAAAATATACTAATGACCTTTTTTTTCTCTTGCCAAAGAGCTGAACTCAAGAAATGAGGCAGTGAGTGCACACCACTGTGTGTTCCTGGCATGCTCCCTAGGGTCCTGGGGGGACTGTGTTCCTTCAGGTTGCCTACGACCTCCTGAGGGGTCCTGTACACTCGGCCCTATAGAAGACAGAGCCCTCCCACAGGGTTGAGGGATTGGCCTCCTGTTCCTTTGGGAAAACGCATACAGTGCACCCTGATGTGAGAAAGACATCCTGAGGCTGAGGGCTCTCTGGAAATCACCAAACCCCTGTGCTCCCCATTGTTGGTCTATAAATATGGTGTCAATGGGAATTTTTTTTATGGTCACATTTCTGGCACTGCAGTGTTGGCACTGCTTTTGCAAACTTGCTGTGCACTTTTAAGTTGCCTCTCCTGATTTCAGCCATCCTATTTCTTTTCAGAATTGCTGTTGGTTTTCCTCCTTTAAAGTGAAACAGATTCCTCAGGGTCCCCTGTTGTCCTGCCCTTTGAAAGAAAGACATTCTTTCCTCCCCACCCCTAGGCCTCCTCGGTCCCACATTATTCGGGTCACTCTCATCAGCATTTTTGCTGAGATGGTTTTCTCTTCATTGAGAAAATCAGGATGAAGACAAATGTTCAGCTTTCAGATGATTTTCTTTACATCCCCAGTCAGGGGACTTGCAAGGATTCTAAACTTCAGAGACAGGATGAATATTTTTCAAACTTCTGGCAAATCACATAACTTTACCTCAGCTGCTTTTAAAAGTGATTTTTTTTGGCCAGGCACAGTGGCTCACACCTATAATTCTAGCACTTTGAGAGGCCACAGTGGGTGGATTGATCGAGCTCGGAAGTTTGAGACAAGCCTGAGCAACACAGCGAGATCATGTCTCTACAAAAATTAGCTGCACATGGTGCATTCATCTATAGACCCAGCTACTCAGGAGGCTGAGACAGGAGAATCGCTTGAACCTGGGAGGAGGAGGTTGCAGTGAGCCAAGATCGTGCGACTGTGTTGCCGCTTAGAATAAGACGCTGTCTGGGAAAGAAAAAAAGTGACTTTTAATTTAATTTTTATTTTTATATTAGACGGTGTGGTGCTCTGTCACCCAGGCTGGAGTGCAGTGGTGTGATTTCGGCTCACTGCAACCTCCACCTCCCAGGTTCAAGCGATTCTCCTGTCTCAGCCTCCTGAGTAGCTGGGACACAGGCGCCCACCACCATGCCCAGATAATTTTTTGTATGTTTAGTAGAGACAGGGTTTCATTGTGTTAGCCAGGTTAGTCTTGATCTCCTGACCTCATGATCCGTCCACCTCGGCCTCCCAAAGTGCTGGGATGACTGGCGTGAGCCACTGTGTCCGGCCCGACTTTTTTTTTTTTAAAGAAATAAAGGTGCGTGCCTTTTTTAAAAAGTAGACGTGAATTTTGGAAGGTTGAAGTTTAACGTAGAATGTCTAAATCCCTAATGTGTATATTCAGATACAGCCTGCAAAATTGGGCTTGACCAACAGTGAAAAAGAAAATCAGGTAACTTTCCACTAGCTGCAGCTGGAAACAGGCTTCGGTTATTGTGGGTGATTTGCCCCCTGGTTTTCTCGTCTTCCTGCCATGAGCTGCAGGCTTTGTTAAATGGGAAAAAAAGGTGATCGGTTCCAATGAAGAATGCCAAACTTTTGCCATGAGGGGTGCTGAAGTTTGGGGGCTGGAATCCTCAGTCTCATTCAAGACTCTTTGCCATTTGGAGGTTTGCCTTTGGACAAAAATAACTTCTTATTTCTGAGGCTTTAGTTTCCTGTCTGTGTAACAAAGCTGAGAATACTTGCTTGTCATTTGCTCTGAAACCTTAAGTGAAACAGGAGATGAATTCATCTTTAATAATGAATAGATCAGGAGAATGAAGCAGGATGATCCCTTGAGCCCAGGAGTTTGAGTCCAGCCTGGACAACCTAGCGAGATCACTGTCTCTAAAAATAAGAAGTGGCTGGGCGTGGTGGCTCACACCTGTAATCCCAGCACTTTGGGAGGCCGAGGTGGGCGGATCATGAGGTCATGAGATGGAGACCAGCCTGGCCAACATGGTGAAACCCCATCTCTACTAAAATACAAAAAACTAGCCAGGCATGGTGGCGCGTGTGTGCCTGTAGTCCCAGCCACTCTGGAGGCTGAGGCAGGAGAATCGCTTGAACCTG
>CAUYQU010088514.1:0-39746 GCA_963574635.1 Cheracebus regulus | reverse complement strand
TTGCCACCTGGTTCCAGATGCCTGCAGATAGGGCGCCCAAGTCATCCTCCAGGTTTCTCTGGCAGGGCTGTTTCACATTTGACCCAGAAATGGTTCCTGTATGTAGAGAAAGGCTGGGGCTTGTGGGGACCCAGGTTTAATGATTCAGACCGCTTGGATCACTGAGAGCCATGCTGAAGGGCGATTGCTCATATCTCCAGCAGCTGTGAAAGGGAACAGCTTGCTGTAGATTCTTGCTACTTTTTCATGTTGTGCTTGGAATACAAGATTTCATGTCTAATATGCAATTTCATAACGCTTTTCTTCTGTGTCTAAGATATTTGAACAGTTTGTCAAGACAAGAATAAAAGAAGAATACAAGGAAAAGAAAAGTAAATTGCTGCTAGCCAAAGAAGAATTCAAGAAACTTCTAGAGGAATCTAAAGTGTCTCCCAGGTATGGAGAGAAATAGACCAGACGATTTCTGGGGCTGGGAGTTTGCCAGTTACAAGAGGACTCTTCATGTTGTTTTTGTTATATCATGTAACCCAGCCTTCCACAGACACAAAAGTGTGAGCTTTAAAGACCTGCCTGAGCCCCAACCATGCTGCCTGCACGTGAGCCTGCAAACACCCCTTCATCAGTCTGGGGAAAGTGGGCTATTTGCTGACCAAACGCATCACAACCATTTTATCCCCACCTTGCATGCATTTCAAATGTCTACAGCCCCTGACTGACCCAAATAACCAGTCAATACATAAGCACTCATGAGATGAGGTCTAATTTCTGATCTAATGATCAAGAAGCAAAAATGCACAAACTACAAACAACAGCACTGTAACCCCTGCCGTGCTCCTCGGTTCCAGATGTCCTAACAATTGGTCCCAGAGTGAAATGAAGATTTGATATACTGGACAAGTGAACTGAGTTAACTTGGTTGCCAAAACTTACTAAAATACTAAACGAGGCATTTTTTCCATGAAGTAAGACACACTTACAAGAAAGTAGATGTTAGAAATTGGAAGAATACATAAGCTTAACACTTTCTTAAAAATTAGCTTTGATTGGCTGATCCTTAAAAAGTAATGCAGATGTACTACTTAATAGAATTATAAAACTGCAAGTTTTGGAAGCATAAAAATGGTTGACAATGTATTTTTGCTTTAGACTGGAACACACAGCATCACTTTATTTTTGTTTTTGTTTTGTTTTGTTGTTGGTTTATTTTGAGACAGAGTCTCGCTCTGTCACCCAGGCTGGAGTGCAATGGCATGATCTTGGTTCACCGCAACCTCCGCCTCCCGGGTTCAAGGAATTCTCCTGCCTCAGCCTCCCAAGTAACTGGGATTACAGGCACCCACTAACACACCCAGCTAATTTTTGTATTTTTTAGTAGAGACGGGGTTTCACCATGTTGGCCAGGTTTGTCTTGAACTCCTGATCTCAAGTGATCTGCCCGTCTCAGCCTCCCAAAGTGCTGGGATTATAGGCGTGAGCGACTGTGCCCAGCCTGAAATGAAGTTTTGTGGGAGCCACACACCATGGAAGGCCTTCCAGTGGAGGGGATGTTTGAACTGAGCCTGGGCAGGAGTTAGCTGGGTATGAGTATGAGTGGGAGTAGGAGTTAGCTAGATGAAAATGCCTAAGAGTGGAGGAAGACACCAAGATGGGAATGTGTTTCAGTCAAAGGGAGAAGTGTATGGGAAGACATGGAAACTTGGTAACACCTCAGGACCTCTCCCAGACATCCTGGAACTGCAGCTCCATCATGACAGGACCTCAGGTGCCAGGAGGAGTGGCTGCAGATGAGGATTGATAGGTGGGCAGGGCCAGACAAGAAAAACTGCTTAAGGCAAGCTAGAGAGTATGGGTTTAGGCTAAGGCAAGAGAGGGCTTCAGAGGGATGGATGATATGGGATTGACATTTTACAGGGATGATTCTGGAGTGTGAAGAATGGACAAAAGCGAAGCATGAATGTGAAGGCAGAAAAGCCAGTTAGGAAGTATTTGTAACAATCCAGGTAAGCTATGATGAGAGTCTTAACAAAATTAATGGCCAAAGAATCAGAAAGAAGTGGATATATCTAAGATATATTTAGAAGTTACATCTGATCAGTCTTGGCGATTATTAAGATGTGGGGTTTGAGAAATATGAAGGAATAAAGGCTATCTCCCATGCTTTGGGGTTAGGTTACTGTGAGGATGGTCTTACCACTCACTGATGGAGGACATTCAGAGGGAGGAGCATTTTTTTGAGGGTATGTGCGAATATGGTTGGCTTCCTTTGCTGCATATTTAATTTAAGGTACCTGAGGGTCAGCCAGGGGTGGGGTGTGGTGGGGTGTGTGTGTGTGTGTGTACCACTTACTCTCAGCTAGGTGCCAGACACCCGTGTGTGTGTACCACCTACTCTCAGCTAGGTGCCAGACACCCGCCTCTTCACCTGAACTCTGCATGAGTGTTCTTTTTTTTGAGATGAGATTTCTCTCTGTTGCTCAGGCTGGAGTGCAGTGGCCTGAATACAGCTCACTGCAGCCTTGACCTTCCAGGTTCAGGCGATACTCCCACCTCAGCCTCCCAAGTAGCTGGGACTACAGGCATGTACCAACAAACCTGGCTACTTTTTTTTTTTGGGGAGGGGGGGGTGGTTAGAATAGGGTCTTGCCATATTGCCGAGGCTGGTCTTGAACTCTGGGCTCAAACAATTTGTCCGACTTGGCCTCCTAAAATTCTGGGATTACAGATAGGAGCCACCATGCTGGGCCTGCATGAGTGCTTCTGATCAGAGCGGATTTATTTCTTAAGCCAGACACTGCGGCGCCTTCTATTTGGTATCCTGGCATCTGACATTAGTTTTAGGGTCCCTTTTAAACTACGATTATTTGTTTTCAATGTTATAGTTTCTGCAGGTTTCCTTTGTCTCACCTTTATCCTCTGTGGCTGTAAACTTAACCTGGCCCAGTGCATGACCTCCTTCTTAGAACACACTTAAATCACTTCACCATCTCATATCTGCCCAGCACTGTGCACAGTGCTAGCAATAAAATGATGAGTGAAAATAGACCAGGTCCCCAACCTTGGGGAGCTTCCTTTTTAGTGGGACATAATCAGTAATCAAATAATGAAAAAATAAATAAAATATTGCAACTGTGGTAAGAACTGAGAAGGAGAAATATACAACTCAATGAAAGCTTCTTAAAGCAGGACTTAACCTGCTAAATGGATCAAGAAACGCCTTCATGGGAAAAGGAGGATTATCTTAAAATCTGACGAATAAATAGAAGTGAAGTTGGTAACGTTAAGTGTAGGTAGATGGGGGAGGAGGATTCCAGACAGAGGAAATGGCATGTGCAAAGGTCCTGCAATGGGAGAGAGCCTGGAGAAGGACAAGACTGAAAGAAAGTTGCTGGGTCTGGAGCTAATTTCTTAGAAAGTCATGATCCAAGATGAGACTCAAGAAGTAGGTAGGGACTAGATCATGCAAGGATCGTTTAGGTCAAAACTCCTTAAGGAGTTTTAATTTTATGGAAAGAAACTTGAACGTTTCAAGCTACTAAAACTAGCATTTTGAAAAGATTACCCTGGCTCCAGTGAGGAGAATCAGCTAGAAGAAAATTGGAGTGGATGAGGGGAGATTGGTTAGGAGTCTATTGCAGAGACAGTGGTAGCTTGGATTAGGGTGGTGGTGATAGGGTAAGAAGTGAATCCATTCAAGGATGATTTAGGGGATTAAATGAATGAGAGACAGTTGTGGTTTGGATGAGCTGGAGGGGGAGAGAGAGAGAGAGAGAAATGGATGTAAATCCTTGGTTTCTTGGTTTTGGTTTTTGACTTCTAGGAGTTTGGCTTGCATAGTTGGAGGCACATTTCATGGGATAAATTGTACAGGGAAGACATGTTTGAGGAAACATTGGAAAACAGGGTCACCATGTTGTTCAACTCTAGAGGGTGCCATTCCCATCATAGCCTATTTTCTTGGAGCTGTGTAAGGACAATCTATATGGCCATATGTAATTGCCCTAATGGATCAGTTTTAAGGTAGATTAAATAATGGGATAGAGGAGCGTGTGATTAGATCATGAGTTCGCTTTTGGACATGTCCAGTTTGACTAGTCTTTGAGACATCTAAGAGAAGTAGACAGTTGGATGTATGGCTCTGGACGGTTTTAGAGATATGATTTGGGAGTCCTGTGTGTATAGATGCTAACTGAAGTCATGATTGTAGATGATCTTGCCAGAGTGAGAAGCTCAGAGGACAGGACTGAGCATCATGGGAAGTCAACATTTAAAGGCTGCTAAAGGAGGCTGAGGCCTTCTTACTAGGGAGAGAGAGGCAGTGGCTGTAGAAGTTTGGGAAAACCCACAGTGTGATACAACAGCCAAAGGAAGAGTCAACACTGAAGAAAGATCAAATAAGACGAGGACTGGAAAATATTAGCTCAGTGAAGGCCAAAGCTATTATAATGAGAACTAACTGGTAGAGTGATGAGATGGAAACCAGACCGGACGGACTGGAGAAAGAGGGCTGGACACAGGGAAATGGAGACTGTGAGTACAGACAAGCCCTTTGAGGAGTTCTGTCCTGCAGAGGAGTGACTTGAGGGTCACTAACAACCTATAAGAAGGATCTAGTTGAGAGGGAAAGTTGAATATACAGAAGAGAGAATGAATAATTGATTTGAAAGTTTCCTTAGCAAGTGGAAAGGAGCATGGTGCAAAGCATAGGTGGAAGAACTATATTTAAAAAGGAGGAATACTATTTCCTTTGTTGTCACAGGATGGAAAGAGCAGAGGATAGAGACAGAGGTTAGTAGATTTTATGTCTGCAATCAGGAATACAGGGCATTCCTGGCTGATGGATTCGAATTTCTTCGTGAGGGTGGAAACAAGCTCATCTTGATTATTAAGGAAAGCAGGTTTGAGGAGGAAACTAATTAGATGCAATCTGAAATCGTTGCTACAGAGAATGCTGCTCAGGTGTAGTCACAGAGCAAGTAGATAGTTGGGGATTTGCCAGAGGGAGGAACAAATCCCAGAGGGGTGAGGGTGTACTGGTAAGTGTTCTTGAAATAATGGACTTTGAAATGTAAGGAAATGCAAAGTGAAAAAAGAGAGATTGAAAGTACAGGGTGGAGGTTCCAGTAAGGGTGAAGAGGGGTTGTGGTGGGTGATTAACAAGCTGGAAGGACAGGGGGTTGTGGTCAAAGAATGGGATGTCTGCATTGGTGCTCTAGGAAGCAGAGAAGTGACAAGTCATGCCAGTCTGGAAGGTGTGACTATGGGAGTAGACAGCTGAAGAGCAGCAGAGGAGGTCACCGTGGATGCGGTAAGGCCACGATTTTGGATGCTGGATGTGAACACTGATGGTGAGGCTTGACGTGGAGAGGAAAACAGTGGATGGGGCCACAGCTGCGAATGAGTGGAGCCGACTATGCAGCGGACATAGCGATGAGGTCAGACAGCTGACGTGGAGAGGACAACAGTGTGATGGGGCCAGAGCTGTGAATGAATGGAGCCGACTATGCAGCGGACATAGCAGTGAGGACAGACAACTGACGTGGAGAGGACAACAGTGTGATGGGGCCAGAGCTGTGAATGAATGGAGCTGACTATGCAGCGGACATAGTGGTGAGGTCAGACAGCTGACGTGGAGAGGACAACAGTGTGATGCGGCCAGAGCTGTGAATGAGTGGAGCCGACTATGCAGCGGACATAGCGGTGAGGTCAGACAGCTGACGTGGAGAGGACAACATGTGATGGGGCCAGAGCTGTGAATGAATGGAGCCGACTATGCAGCGCGCATAGCGATGAGGTCAGACAGCTGGGGCTGTAGCCAATGCCATGGGCCTCAGAGGGTTGGGGTATGTTTTGCGTTTGTTGGTCTTGTTTGACAAGAACGAGGATAAATAACAATTTGGAATTGTTTGACAAGAACCAGGGTAAATAGTGATTTGGAATTGATAAATAATGATTTGGAATTGGCCCCCTGAGGTACATGGGAGGTGTAAGAAAATAGCACCACTTGAGAGGATTGAAGGTGAAGCAGTGTCTTCAGGGAGAGCCTGGCTTCACCTAAGGAGAGAGAGGGAGGGCTCAGCGGATGGTTGAAGATCTAAGTGAGTTCGCTGGTTAAATGGTGGCAATTCCAGACAGCAGAATGGAAACTTTGGGAAAGTGGCGGAGTTCAGTGCTGAGCCAGGAGCAAGGAAGTACCGAGCTCGCTGCCTTCTACAAACTCACCTCCAGTCACTGCTCAAGAAAAGGGCTCTGGGCCAGGGACGGTGGCCCACACCTGTAATCTCAGCACTTTGGGAGGCTGAGGTGGGTGGATCATGAGGTCAGGAGATTGAGACCATCCTGGCCAACATGGTGAAACCCCCGTCTCTACTAAAATACAAAAAATTAGCTGGGCGTGGTGGTGCACACCTGTAGTCCCAGCTACTTGGGAGGCTGAGGCAGGGGAATCACTTGAACCTGCGAGGCAGAGATTGCAGTGAGCCGAGATCAGGCCACTGCACTCTAGCCTGATGACAGAGTGAGACTCCATCTCAAAATAAATAAAAGAAAAAAGAAAAGGACTCTGTTACTAAGAAAATCTCAACCACCAGCCAGCCCTTGTCTGCCTCTGCTACCCTGCAGGGCCCAGGTGTTAATGGATGCTAACCTACAGTCAGTAACCAAATAGACCATCCTCTATGCTATGCTAACATCCTGGCTGCTGGATTCTAGCTGCTGGCAGGTGAGAGCAGGGGCAAGCAGGTGAGACCTTCCTCCTTTGCTCTTTCTCCTCTCCTCCCTAACTTCACTTGACTCCCTCTTCTGTTGGTGGATACTTGGGTGGGCATACCTTAATATTCACCTAAATCAAACATACCAACCCAATGAGGAAGAAAAGTCACTACAAAAAGGTTATGCATGTTTCCCAAAGTTATTTAGAAACAACTCTTGACTTACTTCATTTACAGATTATTCACATTATTAACATTCCATTAGCACAAAATCTCCAGAAGTCAGTAATATTTACATAAATAACTTAATTGTTTTTTTGTGCCCTTATTTAACATCTCCCCCCCAAAAAACCCCAAAAAACGAAACCCAAACACCCAAATTCCAAACATCAGGCCCAAAATTGAGTAGCAAAGTCATTTGGGGTCCTAACTTTAGTATTATGACTTGTAACTCTGCTCTCCAAGGGAACTGGGGCTGAGTCCAGGGAAATGCCTTTTTTCCAAAACACATCAGAATGAGGGTCTGTGGATGAAAGCTGACCCAGGCTTAGAGCAGAGGGCACAGCCACTGTCCAATCCCTGTCACTGCATTCCACCATCTGCCAAGTACGAGGAGCTGGGACATGTTTGACAGGAAGACAGTGGCTGTTGAGTGGGATGGCACAAAAGGGGACCTTTGCTGCAGTAACAGTTCTCAGGAATTCCTTCCTGCTGTATCCCTGCATATACACATACAATTTTAGGATGTCATATAGGGGCAGAAGCTCCAGAGCTTCAGGAAAACAGCAAGTTTCATTTGGGAAGACAGATTTCATAGGTGCATTAAAACCACTGACTTTGCAGTGAACACTTCATACAAGTGTTTTTTTGTTTTAGGATTCATTTGCATTATATACTGTATAATGATATTTTTCATACTAAGATTTAAGCTGGGGCCCCTGCAACGTGATTGCACAGGCTCTGTTTCTGGGAGGCATGGGGAAGAGGTGCTTTTCCTTCTTAGCTGCCACTTGTATCTTTTAGAAATTCTCTAATTCAAGTCCAGTTAGGCACTGCTCCTTACCTGGGAATCAGTCCAAATGTCTCTATTGTAAATATAGCTGTTAGATTACAGAAACTGCAAATTAGAAAAAGAATATTAAAGATTAAATTAAGTACAATATATTTTAAAACTCTTCCCATGTCCCTATGGTAACAAACCATATATAATCCTAGTTAAGGTGTCATTTTCTTGACAGAGGACAGAATGGATGCATTTATATAACAACCGTGATTATTTTTCCAGATGTACATCTCAGGCTTCTCTGAGATTCCTCAGGAGCTCTCTATCCTAACAGCCTTACATCATTTTGATAGTGGTTCCCAAGGCAACAGTAATAATGATATTAATTATAAGTATTGGCAGAAATAATAAAAACAGCTAACATTTATAAGCATTAATACTTACTGAAAATGAATACTGGCAAATGCAGTGGCTCACATCTGTAATCCCAGCACTTTGGGAGGCTGAGACGGGCGGATCACCTGAGGTCAGGGGTTCGAGACCAGCCTGGCCAACATGACAAAAACCCTTCTCTACTAAAAATAGAAAAATTAGCTGGGCATGGTGGTAGGCACCTGTAGCCCTAGCTACTTGGAAGGCTGAGGCAGGAGAATCTCTTAAACCTGGGAGGTGGAGGTTGCGGTGAGCCGAGATTGCGCCACTGCAGTCCAGCCTGGGCAACAGAGTGAGACTCCATCTCAAAAAAAAAAAAAAAGAAGAAAATGAATACAAATTGAGCATTGCCATGTACCAGGCGGGATGCCAAATACTTACATGCATTATCTTAGTCGATCCTCACAGCAACCCTTCCTTTTAGATGAGGAAACTCAGATGAGGAAGCTCAGATAGGTTAAGCAACTTGAGAAAGTTTACACAGCTGTTAGTAGCAGAGGTGGGATTTGAATTCAGGTTTTTCTGACCCTGGTGCCTATCATGTTCACCTGATGCAGTCTAACTCCTTCAGGAAGCTGAGTTTAGGAGCTCGATATATAAAACTGTCTTCTCATTTCTAATGTTACTGAATATCTCTCATTATTAAGTATATTGCTTGGAATGAGGCAGGATATAGCTAAGCAAACATTTATGACATGATTTCACCTACCTATATGTGGGAGAAGACAGAAGAAAGGAACTGATTTTTATTGAGTATTATGTGCTCAGCAAAGTTGGAGATTTTTACCCAGATGCTTCATTTACTCTTTAGAGTACTGTAAAATAGGTATCATCGACCCATTCTACAGATACAGAATGGCACAAAAAGAGCAATTTTCTTTAGACTGAATAGCTAGTAGTGGCAAAACTTGGATTCAAACCAAACTATTATATCAACTTGTGGGATTGGCATGTAAATACAACCCACAAACAACAATACAAGATACTGTACTATAAATTCTAGGCTAGGCATGGTGGCTCACGCCTGTAATCCCAGCACTGTGGCAGGCTGAGGCGGGCGGCTTGCCTGAGCTCAGGAATTTGAGACCAGCCTGGCTAAATTTGAGCCAGGTGAAACCCTGTCTCTACTAAAATACAAAAAATTAGCTGAGTGTGGTGGCCTGCACCTGTAGTTCCAGCTACTTGGGAGGCTGAAGCCGGAGAATTGCTTGAGATCACGCCACTGCACTTCAGCCTAGGCAACCGAGTGGGACTCCAACTCAAAAAAAAAAAAAAAAAAAAAAAAATCGAATGAGTGATGTAGACACCTATCACAAGAATCAGGAATTTTCACAGCAAGGTAATTACCAAGGCCTAAGACTGATCACAGAGGCTTGTGTTCGGTCCTAAAGGTTGGAGTTTAAATAAGTAAGGATGAAGGGTTAGGGCATTCCAGGTATAGGAAGAGATGAGCAAAGGTTTGGAATAGGAATGAATCTGGTGCATGTAGAGGAAAGTAGAGGGAGTTTTGTGTGTGTGCGTGTGTGCACGTGTGCGTACGTGTGCTCATGCCTGCACAGGTGCCCTCCACAAGGCTTTAATGAAAGGTTTAGGAATTTTGACTTTACCCATTTTATATAAAGGAGTCATGATTGTTTTTGAACTTAATTCAACGGTGGTTTGTAAAGTGATTTGGAATAGAGAGATTAGATGTAAGTGGGCCATATAGAAAAATTATAAATAGAGTAAACAACCCAGCTCTGTGATAATGATTTTTGAGAGAATGCAATTGTGATGGAATCAGCATGGAATAAATGCAATCGGAACTTTATGGTTTAAAAGTTGTTAGGTGTAGTGTTGTCAAATGGCTTGGGTTGGCTGATAGCATGGTTCAGGTATCCTGCACCCTTACTGATTTTCTCTCCACTTGTCCTGTCAACTTCTAAGAGGGGAGTGTTGAAATCTCCAACTATAATTAGGAGTTTATCTGTTTTTCTGTTTAGTTCTATCTGTTTTTGTTTCATGTATTTTGAAGCTGTTTTAAAGGTAAATCCATGTTTAGGATTATTACACCTTCGTTATCACTATGCAATGTGTCTCTTTCGACCTTCCTTGCTCTGAATTCCACTTTATCTGGTATTAATATGGCCAATCTTGCTTTCTTTTGACTACTGTTAGCATGGTTTATCTTTTTTTATGCCCAGCTCTATCACTTTTCTGAGATGTTTACATTGCAAGCATAACCCAGTTCTTATCATGCTCCATCTGAACAAACACATTGTTTGTAGACAGATTTAGATTCTACCAAGTTCTGGAGAGTAATATGAAAGTGACACTCAGAAGAGGAAGGGTTACATAGAAAAATAACTGCAGAATTTTGCTAACTTGTATAAGCAATACCCTAAGAATACGTATAGAAAAAAATGAATTCTGAGAGTGTTAGACCAAGGAAGTGCAAGCATAATTCTAGATCATATTCAGTTGTTGATATGAATGCATTACATGAAGTTGAGATGTCAGAAATTCTTTATTATAATGTATAGAAGTAAGTCTAAAGGCTCAGAGAAAGGGGAATACTGGAGTGAGTTTATCAGAGGTGAACTACTCATTCTCCCTGAGATAGGACCCATAAAGTATTGCATTCACCATAGCACTGAGAACCACATCAGTGACAGAAACACCAAAGGTATCGATCCCAGAACACTTCCCAATAAACTTCCTGCATGCTAATCTTCATCTCAGAGTTTCCTTTCCAGGGAACCTGCAATGGCTAGAATAACTCAATTTAAATTATTTGGTTGAACTGTTCAGAAGACTGATGAGTTTTGGGGACTGATAGAATATCATCATGAGATTAATCAATAGTTGCTATCTCCCCCACCCAATGTAGTCTCATCAAAGAAGCAAATCAATACCACCCCCAGCATCTGATAAGCAGCCATTCATTTAGTAAATTATTCCCTCCTCCCCACATCACTAACGTATGCATGTAAATCTTTAACAAACTGCTACTCAAACCTGAATGAGTTTTGAATATTCCAGACACTTAAATATATTACACTGTACGGAAAACAGTAAAAATTAAAAAGTACATATGATGCAGGAGCTTTTACCACCATCTCTCAACAGTCAGATATCTGCAGAGCAAAGAACATGAGCTTTGCTATCAGACTGACTGAGGCTCAAGCTTTGTTTCACTACATTTTCTGTGGCCCTGGGCAAGAAACCCAACAGACAGAAAGGATCAGAAGCAGCTTGCTTTCACCTGGAGCATATTGTAGTCCATCTCCCTTCTTGCTTCAGGACCACAGCCACTCTACGATTCTGCTGTCATGGAGTTTGTTTTTATCATAATCTCATAGAACATCATGCTGGTCCACTATATTGATGATTATAATCTCTCTCTCTCTCTCTCTCTCTCTCTCTCTCTCTGTGTGTGTGTGTGTGGGTGTGTGTGTGTGTGTGTGTGTGTATACTGCAGATATATTAGTAAGATAAAGGAGACAAGGCCAAGCATTGTGGCTCACATCTGTAATTCCAGCAGTTTGGGAGACTGAGGCAGGTGGACTGCTTGAGGTCAGGAGTTTGAGACCAGCCTGGCCAACATGGTGAAATCCCATCTCTGTGAAAAACACAAAAATTAGCCAGGCCTGGTGGTGCATGCCTGTGATCCCAGCTACTTGGAAGAGTGAGGCACAAGAATTGCTTGAGCTGGGAGGTGGGGGTTGCACTGAGCTGAGATCATGCCACTGTACTCCAGCCTGGGCCACAGACTAAGACACTGTCTCAAAAAAAAGAAAAAAAATATATAAAGGAGGCAAGGCCAAGCATGGTGGACCACATCTGTAATCCTAGCACTCTGGGAGGATTGCTTGAGGCAAGGAGTTCAAGACCAGTCTAGGCAACATAGCAAGACTTCCTCCCTAACCAAAAAAAAAAAAAGGGGAGACACATCCAATGAGTTGTGCAGTGCATGATATACCCTGAGAGTAAAAGACAAGTTCTTGCTTTTTATACTTCCTTTCACAAGAAAGGGATACATCTTTTTATGGCACACTTCGGATTTTAGAAGTAACATGTACCACACATAATTTGGATGTGCGTCTCCAGATAAACAGAGAGACCTGAAAGTCAGCCAGAATGGGATCCAGGGTGAAGAGCCTGTTTAGATGGTCCAGGTGATGCAGATAAGGCTGAGATTTGGCTCTTATGACCTAACAGATCTAAAGGTGCTTGCTATGTCTATGGCAGATGAGGAAGCCTTATGACTGTGGAAGTTCTGATGGGGAGCATCAGCAGATGCCGCTACAGCAAATGCAAGTACTCTTCGGCAAGTAACAGTTTTCTTGAGAAACAGCTCATGGCTGGGGTACTGGCAGAGATTGAACTTTTGACCCCCAAACACCAAGTAACGATGAAACCTGGTTGCCTCTTATAACTGAGCCTTAATCTTATCTCTACCACCAGTAAGTCCGAAGTGCCCAAATGAACTCTGTCATTAAGCGTAAGTACAGAACTGGTCTTGGGATGCCTAAATGCACAAAGACGTGCATGAATAGCTGACTCCCAGCTCCCCTTTGCCTAGACATGGGGAGTTCTTCACTGACTATAAAGAAAAAAATAGGAGAAGCATTTACAGATTGCTCTGAATCCAGATGTGGACAGCTATGGCACTATAGCTCCATTCAGATGTAGTCTTGAAGAACAGTGGAGAAGAAAAGGCCTCTGAGCATAAAGATCTTTAAATGCTATATATTTTCCCACTTTTGCTAATAGGAGAGATGGGTTGAGGCCTAATCACGGGCAGAGGTAAATATGTGGCTACATGGCCAGGACTTGGAAAAAACAAGAGTTAATGAGAAGAAATATTAGGGAAAAGTATGTAGATGAAATTCTTAGAATGAGACTAATATATCTGAATTTTTGGGTTATACGTGAATGTTTATCAAAAAAAAACCTTTACTAGAGAGGAAGCTCTTACTTTATCACCTGAACGCCATATGGTTAGTTTCTTTCCCCCGCTACTTGAATGCTTGCTTAATGGGCTCATACACAATCTGGCTGTGGTACCTAGGACGGCCTTATAAGCATGGATTTCCCCTCACTTGGATACTACCACTACAAAATACCATAGAGTAGTCCCCCTTTATCCACAGAGGATAGTTCCAAGACCCCCAGTAGTTGCTTGAAACCATGGGTAGTACCGGACCCTGCATATAACAATGTTTTTCCTATACATACAAACCTACGATAAAGTTTAATTTATAAATGAGGCATGGTAAGAGATGAACAATAACTGGGAATAAAATAGAACAATTATAACAATACGACAGCATCACTACTTTTGCACTTTGTGGCCATTCCAAAGTAAAGTAAGGGTATCCTGAACACAACAGTATTGCTTTAACGCTACAACAGCTCTGATAACCAGGATGGCTGTTAAGTAACTATCAGGCAGCTTGTGCACATAGTGCTGATACACAAAGAGATCTTCACATCCCAGGCTGGACGAGGTGGGACAGTGCTAAGTTTTGTCATGTTGCTCAGAATGGCATACAATTTAAAATCTATGAATTGTTTACTCCTGAAATTTTCCATTTCATATTTTTGGACCACTGTTGATAGTAAGTAACTGAAGTCATGGAAAGCAAAGCTGTGGATAAGGAGAAATAGCATGCAGGCATACCTTGTTTTATCGAGTGCTTTATCGTGCTTTGCCGATACTATGAATGGCACCAATAGACTTGCTCAATACAGGATTACCACAAACCTTCCATTTTTATGAACGTCATGTGCTTACTTTGTGTCTCTGTGTCACATTTTGGTAATTCTCACAATATTTTGACTATTTTGTATTTTATTTTTCAGATGGAGTCTCACTCTGTTGCCCAGGCTGGAGTGCAGTGGCATGATCTTGGCTTACTGCAATCAGAGCCTTCTGGGTTCAAGCGAGTCTCCTGCTCCAGCCTCCTAAGTAGCTGGGACTACAGGCACGTGCCACCATGCCTAGCTAATCTTTTGTGTGTTTAGTAGAGATGAGATTAACCAGGATGGTCTCCATCACCTGACCTCGTGATCCACCTGCCTCAGCCTCCCAACGTGCTGGGATTACGGGTGTGAGCCATCGCGCCCAGCCTTAATTATTATTATTATTTTAAACAGGGTCTTGTTCTGTCATCCAGGCTGGAGTACAGTGGCACAGTCACAGCTCACTGCAGCCTTGACCTTCTGGGCTCAAGTGATCTTCCCCTTCAGCCTTCTGAGTAGCTAGGACTATCATGCTCCGATCATATTTTTAAAAAATAATTGTTGTAGTGACAGGATCTCATGTTGCCAGGTGGGTCTTGAAAGCCTGATCTCAAGCTATTCTCTCACTCTGGCCTCCCAACATGCCAGCCTTTTTCATTATTACTGTATCTGTCATACGATCTGTGGTCAGTGAACTCTGATGTTACTGTGAAAGTGTCCTGGGGCACATGAACTGCGCCCATATAAGACAGTGGACTTAATCAATGTTATGCATGCTCTGACTGCTCACTGACCCCGATCCCCATCTCTCCCCTCAGCCTCTCAACTCCCTGAGACACAGCAATATTGAAATTAGGCCAGTTAATAACCTTAAAATAGCCTCTATGTGTTCAAGTAAAAGGAAGAGGCACATGTCTCTCACTTTAAAACCAAAGGTAGAAATGATTAAACTGAGTGAGGGAGGCATATTGAAAGCTGAGACAGGCTGAACGTGAGGCCTTTTGCACCAACAGAGAGCTGCACTGTGAATGCAAAGTGTTTGAAGGATAATGAAAAGTGCGACTCTAGCGAACACACGAACGGTAAGAAAGTGAAACCGCCTTATTACTGATGCAGAGAAAGTTTGAATGGTCTGGACAGATTATCAAACCAGCTACAACATCCCTTAAACCAAAGCCTAATTTAGAGAAAGGCACTAGCTCTCTTCAGTTCTAGGAAGGCTGAGAGAGGTGAAGAAGCTGCAGAGGAAAAGTTTGAAGCGAGGAGAGGTTGGTTTACGAAGCTTAAGGAAAGAAGCCATCTGTGTAACAGAAAAGCACAAGGTGAAGCGGCCAGTGCTGACGGAGAAGCTGCAGCGAATGATCCAGAAGATCTAGCTCGGATGATTGACGAAGGTGGCTACACTACTCAACAGATTTTCAGTGTGGATGAAGCAGCCTTCTATTGGAAGAAGATGCCATCTGGGACTTCCTTTCTTTTTTTTTGAGACAGAATTTTGCTCTTGTTGCCTAGGCTGAAGTGCAATGGGGAGACCTTGGCTCACTGCAACCTGCACCTCCTGGGTTCAAGCGATTCTCCTGCCTCAGCCTCCCAAGTGGCTAGAATTGCAGGTGCCTGCCACCACACCTGGCTAATTTTGTATTTTTGGTGGAGATGGGGTTTTGCTATGTTGGTCAGGCTGGTCTCGAACTCCTAACCTCAGGTGACCACCCACCTTGGCCTCCCAAAGTGCTGTGATTACAGGCGTGAGCTACAACACCCAGCCTCATCTAGAACTTTCATAGCTAGAGAAGAGAAATCAGTACCTGGCTTCAAAACTTCAAAGGACAGGCTTTTTTGTCAGAGGCTTGATTCAGGCATGTATCCTTGCCATCTTCCCTAAGGATTTTGCCCTTCAAAGCCTCAGGTTTTCTGATCTAATCTCTATTTCTGCTAGGGCCCCGCACTTGCTCTCCTTTCCTCTGCGTGTTGCCTTGTGATTCAGGTCACCAGGGATACGCAGATAACCTAGGGAGGATAGAGTGTCTTTAGATAACTCCAATAGGATCTAATGAATTTGCACTTTTTTGGAGTTTCTGGCCTACAAATAATTCCCTTAGTTTCCCACCAGTGTGGTCGTGCATTGAAAAGGTGTATGTATGTTAAATGTACTGTACAGGAAGGGTTTTCCCTAAACACTAAATCTGTCATATTGTAAGAAATAGAGGGCTCTTTATATGTTTTAGTTTCCAGCCTAAATTGTAGCCTATAAATTCTTTCACTTGTTAAAATTTTGTATTTGATTCACCACAAGATTATTGCCACTTACAGTGTTCCCCTAGGCACTGGAAGAGAACGTGAGTGCTCTGTAGGTATTGTAAGATACGGCAGATTCTCCCCCCACCCACTCAATGTGCTTCTACTCCGAAGTGAATGAGAGATGGGAAATTGGAATCTTCCCTTTTCATAGTTGGTCTTAGTCCTGCTGAGCCTTTCACATGTGAACATCTTACACAATAAATATGATTCTAGTGTTAACAGAGAAACAGCACCCATTTTTACTACCACATGGCTTAACATGTAGATCAAGTATTTCAACTGGGACAAAACAAAAGAAACGGTGATCTGTTCAAATGTTGCTGAAACTACTGGCTTTATTGGACTCACCGAGAGATGCTATTTCACTTTGCAGCGTGACACCTTTTATGGGAAATCAAAAGTAATTTTGGCCACATACAATATTATCCTTACGTGCTGACTTTGGGTCTTAATTCCTAGATGAGCCGAGACTCCATTTTATGTATCTCTTGACTTAGGTCAAGTTAATTAATAATTTTATTCACATTCCCCACTTGCTTACCTATTTTATGACTACTTGAGCTATCAAATTCTGAGAAAGATATATTAAAGTCTCCTAATAAAATTGTGTTTTTGTCATATTCTTACCCTGTTTCCAATAGTTTTAGTCTCATGTATTGTCTGGCTTTTTGTTGGGTACATAAAATTCATGAATATTTTATCATCCTCATGGATTATACCTCCTACCACTATAAAATATCACTTTCTTGTCCCATTTAAAGTCCCCTATTGTCAGTGTACCTGCAGGCAGCCTCTTACCTTCAAACTTTCTAGATAGGAATTAGGCATAATCCTTGTTCCCCCATCCCAAAACCAAGAGAGCCATGTTAGTGTCCTCGAGTGGTTTTCTGAAGCCCTCTCTTCTTTTCTTTTCCCCAAGGGTAGAAGGGAAAACGCATAGCATTCAGAAAACTCTCTTGGAAGAAATCCTCACTATCAGCCTTTCTTATGAACTCCCGGCCTTCTTTCTAAGCTGCCTTTGAATAGCTCAGAGGCTAATAGGAGAAATAACCAGGTTTGAGACACCCTGTTTTCAAATTCTGCATTGATAATCATGATTTTGAAACACGTTTGGGACCTGTTAGTGGTGGACACCTTTAAACATCCTGTTTTACTGCATTTTTTTAAATTATTTTTTTCTTCATTTTTCTTTTATTTGAAGAACTCTCTGCTCTGCCCCTTTCCTCATCCCCCCTAATTCCTTAACAGCGGGTCTCTCCCAAAGCTCTTCCATTCTCTATTTAGAATCAGTCAGCTAACTTATGTATGCTCCTGGAATCACCATAGAAGATACATCTGTATTGTTAACTTTTTATCATCAGCTCTTCCTTCCCACTCCAGGCCCAAAGTAGAATTCTATCTTCACTTAGATATCTCATTGTCCCCTCAAATTCAAAGTCAGAACTCTTATCTCAATACCTCACCCAAAGAAAAACCACCCCATGACCTATTGTGCTCAAAGAAAATAGCATTATTTTGATCACCTGGTCTAGAAAACATAAAACTCTATCGATTCCTTCTGTATTTGCCTCATGAGATTGATATAATCTCTTGTCATTAGACTCTTTTCCCTTCTTTCCATTTTTACGGCCACTAGGCCTTCCTTTGACCTCCTTCCTTGTTAACGTCACCCTTCTCCATTATCCATGTAGAGTTTATTTTTCTTCTGTGCCATTCTTTGTGCTGTTCTCAGGCTGATTTCCCTAGAACTGTGCTTCCATCACACCCCTTCCCTAGTGAAGACACTAATGAAAGTCTCTAGGACATGGGCTGAAACTTTCTTAAACATTATGAATTGTCTTAAGTGTGTCTCCCTCCTTTGTGTTCTACATTCCTCATTCAAGGCACTTTCTGCCTTCCTTTGCACTGCCACAAGCCATAAACAATATGCTAACATTTTGCTAACATTTAGCTCCATTCCGTTATTAGTGTGATTTCTTTCACTGGAAGCGTCTGTTCCAGTCTTCTGGCAATGTAAATTCTACTGATGTTCTGTGTTCTCCAGAAAGTTTTCTTTTACTGTTCAAAATAGTATTAATCTTTCCCATGTCTGAATTACTATTGTGCCTGTCAATAATGCAAATAATTATATTTGAAAAATATCTACTGTATCTTGCTCGGATTTAACTTTTCTTGGCTTTTATGTGTACCCCTCCCCCCACTCCTCCTTCTCCAGGCAGCTTAATTATAAGTACCTTGAAGGACGAGACTGTGCTTATATTTGGATCTTTCATGGCAGCTGAACACAGGAAAGTCCTCAGAATGTAATTATAAATTGATTAATTAACACAACATAAAATATTCTACCCACATAGAATGTTTCATGTGATTGCTACAAAATGAAAAAGCAAATATGTAAATAACAAGAACAACAATGATTGAATGCATAGTAGGCATCAAATTAAATAAATAAAAATGTCATTTGGAAGAAACAATGCTAAAACGATTACAGTAACACATATATTCACCTATAGTTTGGATCCAGGATCTTCACACGAAATACATACATTCCAGAATGGCCCATGGGCCAAAATATATGGTTCCTGTTAGAAATGTTGATAATCTCGTATGGTTGATTTAAGTCTCCTGGTTTTCCAATGCCATAAGAAAAACAGTGTTTATAGTTCTGAACAAGAAACAAAGACAAAAATCTTAAGGTCATTTTATGACTTTGATAAGCAAAATTATAGTCTCATTTATCTGGAAAAATTATTTAGAGATGTAATAGCTTTTCCCTTCTGTTTTACCATTGCAGTGCTCTATAGCACTTTAAGAGCTCTATTGGGTTAAAATTTAATAAAAATGAAACTTAGTGAAAGCAAATGTTGTATTTATAAACAATTAAATTAGAGTGTTGAGAATATGTAAGCATATTATTTTCCTAAAGCAACAAAATACAAAATCCTCCAAAGATGCTTAACTGGGGACAGAAACAATTTTGATCATAAGGTACAGAAACAACAGTCAAGATGGTACACCCTTGGGTTTTTATCTTCCCCTCGGATCTTCATTTATCCCCATTACCATTACTGTGTCTTTCTATGGGTCTCAAGATACAAAATGTCTCTTGCCTGCCTTTTTGAAAACACAGATGAAACAAACCTGTATTTTAAAAATTTAATTTGTTAAAACAAATAAAATGAAAGAAAATCATTGTTAAAACTCGCAGATATCTGATCCTATTATTACATGGCATTGCTTTTGGGTTCTTTTAGATCCTTTATGTTTTCACACCCTACTTAAAGGACTCTTCCTCTACCATTCTTGATCTCTGAAAGCTTCTTATCTGAAGGAAACAAGAAGCCTTGTAAGGCGATTACTTTGGATGTATCTGAGCTTTTGTCTATCAACATCCTTCAAGGTTGCTATGGTTTGAATGCATCCCTCAAAGTTCATGTGCTGCAAACTTGGTCCCAAAGGTTGGGATGGGAAGTGAGGTCTAATGGGTCCCATTAGGTGTTTGGATCACAGGGGCACTACCTTCATGAATGAGTTAATGCCGTTATCACAGAGTGGGTTCCTTATGAAAGGATGAGTTCAGTCCCTCTTGCTTGCCCTCTCACTCACCCTCTCTCCCCTTTTGCCTTCTGCTGTCTGATGATGCAGCAGGAAGGCCCTCACCAAGTGCCAGCCCCTTGATCTTGGGACGTACCACCATCCAGAATTATGAACCAATACATTTCTGTTTATTATAGACTACCCAGCCTCTGGCATTCTGTTATAGCAGCACAAAATGCACTAAGATAATGGTATTTTTCTTTTTTCTACATATCTTGAAGTATTTCTTTTTCATGAACAGCTTCCCAGTCAATAGAGCTTTGCGATCAATCAGCTCTTGCATAGTCTCAAAGAGACTTCCTCATGGCAACTCCATGGACAAAAATGTTATCATGACTAGATGGTGATAATTACAAGCTCTAGAGGGAAGCTTATTGCTTAAGCTTATTACTGGGCCTATATCCTCAGTCTGGCACACAGTAGTCAAGATATATTTGTTGAATTAATGTGTTTTTTGTTTTGTTTTTATGGAGGGGGGTCTCACTGTGTCACCCAGGCTGGAGTTCAGTGGCATGATCGTAGCTCACTGAAGCTTCCACCTCTTAGGCTCAAGCCATCTTCCTGCCTCAGCCTCCAAAGGGGCTGGGACTACAGGAATGTGCCACCATGCCTGGCTAAGTTTCACTTTTTTGTTTTGAGGCAGAGTTGCTCTATCACCAGGCTGGAGTGCAGTGGTGCGATCCCGGCTCACTGCAGCTTCCACCTTTTGGGATCAAGTTATTCTCCTGCCTCAGCCTCACAAGTAGCTGGGACTACAGGTGTGCACCACCATGCCCAGCTAATTTTTGTATTGTTAGTAGAGATGGGATTTCATCATGTTGGCCAGGATGGTCTTGATCTTTTGACCTCATGATCTGCCTGCTTCGGCCTCCCAAAGAGCTGGGATTACAGGTGAGCCACCGCACCTGGGCTTTTTTTTTTTTTTTTTGAGATGGGGTCTCACTATGTTGCCCAGATTTCTTTCAAACTCTTGGACTTAAGCAATCCTCCCACCTCAGCCTCCGAAAGTGCTGAGATTACAGATATGAGCCATGACACTGGCCTGAAATTTTTGCAAGCTGTTTTATTCAAATGCGTGGTACAATTCTGATCATGCCTGCTGTTACTTTCCTGGATATCATGAAATGTGAGGATACAGACATATCCCGCATACCATTACTTCCATTCCAGTAATCAATTACAGTCATGTGCTGCAAAGCAATGTTTTGGTCACTGATAGAATACATATACGATAGTGGTCCCATAAGATCACAACAGAGCTGAAAAATTCCTGTTGCACAAATACTTACCATTTCCTTACATTATTTGGTATAGTAACATGCCGTACATGTTTGCAGCCTAGGACCAATAGGCTGTATCCTATAGCCTAGTTATATAGGAGGCTATACCATCTACCTTTGTGGAAGTACACTCTATGATGTTTGCATAATGACGAAGTGGCCTAACAAAGCATCTCTCAGAACATATTCCCATTGTTAAGTGATGCATGGCTGTACTCTTCATTTATTCTAGGAGATGAAATAGTCAGTAAATTAGTTACAGTCTAGGTCTGTACCTAATTTAACAGTATAACTTTAATTAAGGGATTCCAGTATCACCTTTTCCTGAGAGCAATGTTTCTGGATATTTGTCTTTTTTTTTTTTTGTCTGCCCAGAGTCCATTATCATTTTTAATAGCACTCTGGTTCCTCTTGGAAATCATGCATGTGAGGGTAATTCCAAGTCCCCACCTTTCACTCCAAAAGCTAACAGGCACAAGTTCTTTTGCTCCCTCCCCCAGGACATAGCTGCGGTGCTGGTAGGGCAGCTCTACCAACCCGAGTTCTCTCCTAGGAATGTGAATGAATAATGAGGGATGCGACAATGAGAACAGTGTTTAGAGGGCATTCATCAGAGTGGCAGTGCCCCAGCCAGGCTGAAGGAGAATTGTTTGAGTAATAAAATTTTAGGCTAAAATGTGTTCCAGATAAAAATGTAACATGTTACATAACTGAGTTCAGAGTAACATGTGTAGGCCATCAAGATGAGGAGTTTTACATGCATATATTACATAGTAAAAACGAAAATAAAAAATGATTTTCAAAATAAGAAAGAAGACTAAGAGGAGAAGGTGGCTTACCATTTATATTCTGGTAACCACAAGTATGAGTTTAGGCAAAAACACAGTCTGACTAAATGGAGCAGAAGGCCCACTTGCTACTCAGCTGTGCCAACACCCTGCCTGGTTGCCCTGGCTATGGGTCCCCTCCTCATGTTAGTGGTACAGGGATGTGAAAGACCAGAGGGAGGACATAGTAATCAAGGACAGAGAACATGTGTGTTCCAGCTCTACTTTGACAGACTTCTGGGAAAAGTGTGGAAGATATTTGTATAAAAAGCAAAGGATAAGATCACAAGATGAACAGAATTTTGTTGTGCATAGCGTTGTACTGACCTGTACCGTCAAGGAATTTTCATAGAAAACAGGCTTGTCATATATCCTTTGGCTTCAGTTAGCCTCGCTGTAAAGACTAAATGTTTTGTGTGCCCATGTTGCCATACTTGCCCTGCCTGGTGGCAGTCTTTCAGGGAAGGAAACCCCAAGAAAGCCGGGGAGGGACTCGACAGCTTGACTCACGTGCAGGGTATTGCCAAGCTCTAGAACACAGCTTGAACAACCTGTGCTGAGCTGAGGAGGCTTTCACTGTGTGTTCGTTTGTTTTCTGTTGCTTATAACAGAATACCTGAAATGGAGTGATTCATGAGAAAAACGAATTCATTCCTTTCCAAGAAGGCTGAGAAGTCCAAGGTTGAAGGGTGGCATCAGGTGAGGGCCATCTTGCTGGTAGGGACTCTGAAGAGTCCCAGAGTGTCACAGGACATCGCAGGGCAAGGGGGCAGAGCATGATAGCTCAGGTCTCTCTTCCTGTTCTTATAAAGCTGCCAGTCCCCCTCCTATGAAACCCGTGAATCCATTATCCCATGAATCCATTAATCTATGAATGGATTAATCCACTTATGGGGGCTCTACCTTCATGGTCCAATCAGCACTGAAAGGCTCTCCTCTCAATGCTGCCGCATTGGAGAGGCAATTTGAACATGAGTTTAACTGGGAAAGTACGTGGTATAGTCTAAATGTTCAGAAACTGTGCGTATATCATCACAACGGAGCATTGCTAGTAAAGACTTAATAGCCTTGTATCATTATATATTTTTGTATATAGACAGGCAGGACTATTTATATTGTTTCCTACTTATTTATTTCTTAATATGAATGATCGTATCTATTGAGTCTTGCTCTTTTTTTCTGTGTCACTGCCAGAAAGATATCACTCACTGCTGATATTTCCTATTACATTATTAAATTCCCCTCCCCTGCCATTATTGTCTTTTCCCCCTTCTTTTTTCATGTGAAAGTCCACTTGATCAAATCACCCAGTCTCTTAGGAAACAAATCTCCTGACCAGGCGTAGTGGCTCACGCCTGTAAATCCCAGTACTTTGGGAGGCTGAAGTGGGTGGATCACCTGAGTTCAGGAGTTGGAGACCAGCCTGCCCAACATGGTGAAACCCGGTCTCTATTAATAATACAAAATTAGCTGGGCGTGGTGGCGTGCGCCTGTAATCCCAGCTACTTGGGAGGCTGAGGCAGGAGAATCGCTTGAACCCGGGAGGCGGAGGTTGCAGTGAGCCGGGATCGCCCCACTGGACTCCAGCCTGGGCAACAAGAGCGAAACTCCATAACAAAACAAAACAAAACAAAAAAACAACAACTCCCCTAGCCTCATGCATGATACTCAATTTTTAGCCAAGGACTTCTTATTTTCAGCCATGTCAAGAAACTCAAATCCAATTCTGTATCATATGGATGTAGACAATCACTCAGTATCCATATTCTCCCTTTCCTTCTCAATCTCCTACCTTAACAGGAGAACCTGTGAAAATGCCACTTTAGCTTATGAGCCCTTCAGTTTTTTTCCTAAGAATTTACAGTCTCCAGAACTACTTCCCTGATTGTTTAAAAACGTAGGTATCATTCATTCTTGTAGAATCAGAAGGACTGTGTAGCAATCAGTGTAGCTCCAAGAACTGGAAGGCTTTCTATTTCATTTCAGGTGTATGTTTCAGGAAGAAAGCTGCCCTGATTGCCATGTTAAGACACAGCGTAATAATGACACCCTTCGGTAAGAGCAGCCTTATTCATGAGGGCACACCTAGTCTTTGCGGGTACCTGCTTTCTATTATATTCAGACTTCAGACTGAATTCACCCTTTCAGTGGTGAGCTTTATGTTTCTCATGCAGTAGAAGCAAACATTTAGGGCCTGGCGTGGGCACTCCAGAGTCTTTCTAGACTGTATGCTACTATTTCAATTGTTCTTAAATGTAGTCCCCAGACCAGCAGTATCAATAGCATTGAGGTGCAAATTTCTTGGCCCCATCCAAGATCTGCTGAATTAGAAACTCTAGGAGTGGGACCCAGCAATCTATTTTAACAAGGTCTCTTGGTGGTTTTGATGTATGCTGAAGTTTGAGAACCATTGTACCATATCATACTGACTGAAGCAAGAATCTTAGAATATACCTTTTGTAAGATTTGGGGATATGATCCTCATCTATCATTTACACCTATTCCTAACTCTAGACCCTTGGATGTCCTTCAACAAAAAGTCAGGAGGGTAAGTTTTGTTTTAACTGATTTAATTCCTTATGATTTTAATGTTTTAATTTTTTTTTTTTTTTTGAGACAAGGTCTCACTGTGTCACCCTTGCTGGAATGCAAAGGCGTGATCATGGCTCACTGCAACCTCAACCACCTGGGCTCAAGTGCTCCTCCCACCTCAGCTTCCTGAGTAGCTAGGACTCCAGGCATGCACCACCTTGCCCAGCTAATTTTTATGTTTTGTAATTTTTGTAGAGATGGGCGTCTTACCATGTTGCCCAGGCTGGTCTTGAACTCCTGGGCTCAAGCAATCCATCTGCTTTGGCCTCCCAAAGTGCTGGGATTACAGGCATGAACCACCATACCTGGCCCCCTTATGATTTTTAAATACTAGAAAATTACTCTTTATAATAGGTATTTCATGTATAATTAATTAATTTGGTCCACAAACATTTATTGAGCACCTACAATAGATTAGATGCAGCGAGCAAAACAAAATTTCCTTTCCTTATGGATCGTACATTCTAATAAGGGAGCTAGATGATAAATAAGATTTTAAAAGTAGGCTATGTAATGTGTCATAGAGTTATGAATGCTAATGATATTAAATAAAGTAGAGGAGGAAGGCTGGGTGCGGTGGCTCATGTCTGTAATCGCAGCACTCTGGGAGGCTGAGGCAGGTGAATCACTTGAGGTCAGGAGTTTGAAACCAGCCTGGCCAACATGGTGAAACCCCCGTCTCTACTAAAAATACAAAAATTAGCTGGGGGCGGTGGCACATGCCTGTAGTCCCAGCTACTCGGGAGGCTGAGGCAGGAGACTTGCTTGAACATGGGAGGCGGAGGTTGCAGTGAGCTGAGATCGTGCCACTGCACTCTGTCTCAAAAAAAAAATAGAAAAGAAAGAAAATCGGGAGGGGAGAGATGGGCTTTCATGAACGTCATGGTTAAATTTTTCCATGTGGTGCCAGGGAAATCCTCATGGATGACTTGATTTTTCAGTAAAAACCTGAAGAAGTCAGGGAGCGAGGTAGTCTTTACAAAGACTCACTCTTGATGTTTTTACATGTTTAACAGACATTTAATAATCTGCAAATACATGTTTACAGCAGTGAAAATTAAAATAGAATCAACAAAAGATCAAACAGAAATTAAGATGAAGCATTTAAAAAATGCTATGATACAATTCAATATAAAAATAGGATTTGACTTACCAAAACAAATTTAAATCCAAAGTATTTCTATCAAGTTTTTGTTAATAGCAAAATGCCAGATTAGTTATTCAAAACCAACAATTTGCAAGGTAATGTTTCTCTTACCTCAGGTCCCCAGACTTCTTCTAACGGGAGGTGCTCGTTAAGTTTAATCATTGACTTCCATGTCTGTGCTGTATGTAAACAACCGCTCTGTAGAAATATTGCATATATATGTGGGTAGGTAGAAGTTTTCATATCAACTTATTCCTAAATATTTAATGTTTTATGCTATTGAACATTTTGTATTTTTAAAACTTTCATTATTTAAATGTTTGCTGGTATACAGAGGAATAATTGACAATTGATTTTTGTATGTTGATCTTGTGTCTAGAGAATTGGTTTTGAGACAGTCGCATTCTGTTGCACAGGCTGCAATGCTGTGATAATCACAGCTCACTGCAGCCTCGAGCTCCTGGGCTCAAGTGATCCTCCTCCCTTAGCCTCTCGAGTACCTAAGACTACAGACATGCGCCAGCATGCTTGACTAATTTTTAATTTTTGTAGAGATGGAGACTTGCCATGTTGCCTAGCCTGGCCTCGAACTCCTGGCCTCAAGCCACCTTCCTGCCTCAGCCTCCCAAGGTGTTGGGATTACAGGCATGAGCCACCGTGCCTGGCTGAGAAAATTTCTTAAACTCACTTAATAATTCTAATTGTTTCATGTGAACAGTTGTGTCATCTGTGAATATGACAGTTTTATGTTTTTCTTTCCCATCCTTATACCTTTTGTTTTTATTATTTTTTTCTTTATTATGAAGATCTTCAGGAATAATGCTGTATAGAAGTGGTGATAACACCTGAGTTCAGGAGTTTGAGACCAGCCTGGCCAACACAGTGAAAACGGTCTCTACTAAAAATAGGAAAATTAGCTGGGTGTGGTGGCATGCACCTGTAATCCCAGCTACTTGGGAGGCTGAGGCAGGAGAATCACTTGAACCTGGGATGCAGACGTTGCAGTGAGCCGAGATCACACCACTACACTCAGCCTGGGCAACAGGCGAGACTCCATCTAAAAAAAAAAAAAAAAAAAAAAAAAGTGGTGATAACAGCCACCCTTGTTTTGCTCCTGATCTCAGAGTGAAAGTATTCAGATTTTTACCATTAAATATAATATTTGCTATAATTTTTTGTATGTATATTTCATTAGGCGAAAGATGTTTCTATCTATATATAATTTCCCAAGATTTATTTATTTATTTATTTATTTGTTCAGAGATGGAGTCTTGCTCTGTTGCCCAGGCTAGAGTGCAGTGGTGCGATCTTGGCTCATTGCAACGTCCACCTTCCGGGTTCAAGCGATTCTTCTGCCTCAGCCTCCCTAGTAGCTGGGACTACAGGGTTGTGCTACCACACCCAGCTAATTTTTGTATTTTTAGTAGAGACGGGGTTTCACCATGTTGGCCAGGCTTGTCTCGGAGTCACCTCAAGTGACTGCCTGCCTTAGCTTCCCAAAGTGCTATCATTTTTTTTCTGGAAGTGATCAGCTCCAAGATAGGAATTGAGCAACAGATACAGGCATGGATAAAGCAGAAAGATGGGCGTTTAAAGTTGCCCTAACAGCAAGCAGAAACAATACTGGGGAAAATGAAATGCAGATAGAACTACAGAGAAATAGATATTGGCAAGATGGTGGTGGAGAATTAAACTATGGAGCTCAAGCTGGTTAGGAAGGGAAGGGAGGAATCATGAGAGTGAGCGAGAAGGAGAAAGCAGAAGGTTCGGTACAGCAGACGACCAGGTTGTATGAGAGAAAGCAGGAGACTGGAGTGGTGTGAATAACAATGAGAGAGCTACAGAATTGGGGGTTGAGGTCAGAGGATGAACTGTTTGAACTGAGATGCAATGTTTTATTTTTGAGACAGGATCTTGCCCTGTCACCCAGGATAGAGTATAGTGACATCATCACAGCTCACTGCAGCCTTGACCTCCTGGGCTCAAGCGATCCACCCACCTCAGCCTCCTGAGTAGCTGGGACTACAGGTGTGTATCACCATGCCCGGCTAATTAAAATTTGTGTGTGTGTGTGTGTGTGAAGATGGGGTTCCACTGTGTTGCCCAGGCTGGTCTAGAACTCCTAGGCTCAAGCAATCCTCCCGCTTCAACCTCCCAAAGTGCTGAGATTATAGGTGTGAGCCACCACACCCAGTCCTCAAATGCAGTTTTAATGGGGGCAGCTATATTAGTCAAGATAGTCTCTATGTGCTGCAATAATAAATCCCAATTCTCAGGGGACTTACAGAATACAAGTTTAATTCTTGATCACATCTAGTCCAGTGAAGATGCCCCTGGTTGGATGGTTCTGATGGTGCCTCTCCTCAAAGCGGTGAATTAGGAACCA
This sequence comes from Cheracebus regulus, assembly GCA_963574635.1. NCBI lineage: Eukaryota > Metazoa > Chordata > Mammalia > Primates > Pitheciidae > Cheracebus > Cheracebus regulus. The sequence goes on along the minus strand of CAUYQU010088514.1, from coordinate 11,750 downwards.
AGGCTTTTGATGTCTAGTGGCTCCTTGCATTCCAGCTCTCATCAACTCCAGCCTTACTTGTTGCTATAATACACTGATGAGAGGTACGTTGGAAAGTGTGAAGGTTCATGTGATTCCTTCTTAAGCATTTCATCTGGAAGTGACACATATGACTTCAGCTCACATTCCAGCCATGAGAACCAGTCATATGGCCCCACCTATGCTTTTATCTTTCTGCTAAAAGAAAGACAGCAGGTTCCATCTTTCTGTTTTCTCTATGCCTGTATCAGAGTTGCTCAATTCCTATCTTGGAGCTGATCACTTCCAGAAAAAAAGTTATAGAACTTTGGGAGGCTGAGGGAGGCGATCATTTGAGGTTGGCTCTGAGATGTAAATGGGTCTGGGAAATGTAGTCCCTGTTTAGAAAGTTCCCCAGCTATGACCCTATGGGATGGATGGCAGAATTCAGGAGTCAACTGTGATTGCTTTTCAGTTCTGAGAATAAGATATCAGTAAGTAGGGATGGCATAGATGTCGACTGAATGGCAGGAGCCTCAAGTAAATGGAGTTTTACTTAGAGCGCAGAGATAATGACTTGGAAATAATACTAGATCTCCTGGTGGCCTTTTGGCTAAGATCGAGTGCAGGAATGATACTATGGATGAGGGAGAACATCAACCCCAAATCTCACCCTTAAATATACGGGGTGAGAGAAAGAGTGCTCTTGGTGTGATAGAACTGTAGGGAAGGGGTTACCCTCTGAGGCACTTTTACTGAAGAAGGACGTAGAGCACTTAACCTTGAGGTATAATGGAAAGGTCTGCAAAGGAAGAGCGTGATGGGAGTCTGGACCAAGGGGGAAGATGGATATAATAGTATAGGGGTGAGACTGCAGAGGAAGTAGACCAGGAGAACTGACATATTGGGTGTGGAACAAGCACAGGTGGAATGTGTGGTGGGATGGATGTATTTGGTTACATAATAGACAATTGCTGGGCACGGTGGTTCACACCTGTAATCCCAGCACTTTGAGAGGCCGAGGCAGGTGGATCACCTGAGGTCAGGAGTTCAAGACCAGCCTGTGCAACATGGAGAAACCCCATCTCTACTAAAAATATGAAATTAGCCAGGAGTGGTGGCGCATGCCTGTATTCTCAGCTACTTGGGAGGCTGAGGCAGGAGAATCACTTGAACCCGGGAGGCAGAGGTTGCAGTGAGCTGAGATCGCGCCACTGCACGCCAGCCTGGGCCACAGAGCAAGACTCGAAAGAGTGAGAGAGAGAGAGAGAGAGAGAATTCTTGCAATACTCTGAGGGTGGCAGGTGGAACTCAGTTCTCTCGGCTGCCATCGAGGTGGGTTATACTTCTGGATAATTAAGGTGTCTGGTAGTTGAGAACATTACTTTGGAAAGAGCCATGCCTGTTTTTTTTTTTTTTTTTTTTTGAGAGTGAAATCTGTGGGGGATATTAGAAATCAGTGCTGGGAACTTCTAGAGAGTCTCCATCATGACAGGAGGTCCTCAGGGCAGAAAGGCCCACACAGGGAGGGGACATGTGTGGGTTGGGAGTGGTAAGGCCACTCTGTGGCCCACAGGGTGAAAGGACAGAATAAGGGACATTCAAGGAGGCCAAGAGCAACCAGTCACGGTGGGTGGAAGGAAATCAGGAGGGTGTAGGGACGCCGAAGCCAGAGTCGGTGGGGTCGAACGATGCAGAGAAGTCAAGTGAGGTGAAGCCTAGGGTCCATGTGACTTCGTGCAAAAGTGACAAATGTCCTAAAGCCACAGCAGACCCATAAATCGTCAACCACTGAATGCAGTTTGGAGAAAAAAGAAGACTCATATAGTTGCATCATCCTACTATAAATGTTATTTTATTTTTCCTGACCCCTTTATGTCTGTCTTATGTGACATCTCTTTTTCATAAATGAATTTTAGTAGCCATAGAATTTAATTTAGAGGTGATTTTTTTTCTACCCACTGCTGCCTTTTCCTATGTTCCTTAGATCGCTTCTATATAAATTTTAAACAGAATGACATTGTCTAGTTGCATGCTAAATTCTAGTCAAATCCGAACATGCCATACCTGCGCCATGCTATTATTAAAGCTATAGTCAGCCCTGCCGTGTATTTCCCACACTATGAAATTTGCTTCAACGTCTTTAACATAGCCGTTATCATCAAATCTGAAAGAAACAGCAAACAGAAAGATACTAGTTTAACATGAAATCAAGGGGTTAAGAGTTCCAGCTTCCGAGTCAGATGTGCTTAGCTTTAAATCCTGTCTTTATCACTTCATAGCTTTGTGGCTCTGGGGGAGTTACTTAAACTCTTGAAGTCTCAATTTTTTTTTTCTGTAAAATAATAACAGTACCTACTTTATAGGTGTCTTTTGACACAGATGTTATTTCATTCAGCTCTCAAAATAAAACCTGATAGTAATGAAGGAGAAATGTTTTACTTTTTGACCAGTTGGAACTCTGAGTTCTCTTCATTGGACGGGGGCCATCTGTTGATCAGGTGAGGGTAGCTTAGGCACTGGTGCCATGGGTGTTAGCAGGGAGAAAGACAGAGGATGTGATGGATGGAGAAAGGGCAGAGCAAGGGCAGAGCAGGATGCCCTGGTGTCCTTTAGCTCGTGTATTCAGTGGCTGCCTATTATGTACTAGATATACTAGAGAATGAAACCACAGAGTGACTGTGATGGCAACGGAGAAGCTGCAGAGCCCCCGGGAAGGAGGAACCAGCTGGAAGGTGTGGCTGAGTCTGGAAGAATCAAAGGCATCGGTAAGTCGAGTCAGGGCTGAGAGGCAGATGTAGCCTGTGAGCTCCCTGGATCTACAGTCATGCCTCGCCCATGCTCAGAGAATGGATGACGACTTCCACCAGCAGCGCGCACCAGCAAGGAGAGTCCGAGATGGGCTGGGTGCCCCTGCCTTGACGCTGGGACTGGAGACACAGGCCCCACTGGGCTTCTTTACCTCAGACAGTGCGTTTTCAAAAGGGCTGTGGTGTTTCACATTAATATATTTTTTTCCTGCTACCATGGGAACAGAGGCTTGAGATCAGAGCTAAAAGTTCAGTTAGTGATGCAATCGTGCCTTTGTATACCAGAACTTGCGACTGTACGAATGGTTACATTTTCCTTCTGTCAGTTACTCGCATATTTATGAATGAAATTGGGTAGAATTTCACTTAGGACCTTAGTGCCAGGCACTGCTCGGAGGCCGCTGGCTCTGGGGCGGCTGCTGCACCTTCTGAAAAACTTGCTTCACTCACAGCTCTGTGTCTACGCACAGAAAACAGCAGCTCCTTGCCAGTGGCCCCTAGTCACTGCCCACATCTCTGCTTCGATCGCAGTTGTGTATGGCCTTCTAGGGCTGCTACAACTTGCTACTGTCCAACCCTTGTTATTAAAAGCATTTATTGTCCCATTCTCACAAACTGAGGACAAACATTTTAAATGTCAAAAACTGGTACCTGAGAGGTTAGTTTCTGTCCATCCTATTGAGTTTTGAGAAATCATAAGGAAATGAACTCACAAGGTTAGGTCTCAAACAGGCATGACTAGCTAGGGATTGGAGTATGGATGTTTGGCTTCTTTTCTGACGGGAAGGAAGGCCACAGAGAACTGTATAACTCGAATGAGAGAGCTCTGGGACCCTTTCACTACAGACAAATGCACACATGTGTAGGCATACATGCATTTTTGTATAGTTTCAGAGATTTGAGTCAGGCTTTAGCAAAGCTCTAATTCTAGCAGCTTTGGAAAGAGCAGGATGTTTGCATCTTCCAAAAATCATCATTCTCGAATTATTATCATTTATATGTATTTTAGAGATGGGGTCTTGCCCTGTTGCAGAGGCTGGAGTGCAGTGGCACAATCATAGTTCACTATAACCTCTAACTCTTGGGCTCAAGGGGTCCTCCTAAGTTTAGGACTACGGGTGTGCACCACCACACCCAGTACATTTTACATTTTTTTGTAGAGATGGGAAGTCTCACTATGTTGCCCAGGGTCATCTTGAACTCCTGACCTCAAACCATCCTCCTGCCTCCCAAAGCACTGAGATTACAGGTGTGAGCAGCCATGCCTGGCCATATTCTTAAATTATTAAGAACTAGTTGCAAGCAGTTGTTTTTTTTTGTTTGTTTTTGTTTTTTGTTTTTTTAAATCTTAATTGAAGTGAGCAGGCGTCTTCTGCAAGCACAATATGCTACAGTGCCATCTAGTGGCAATAAGTATAAATTACACGACCCATAATTTCTGGGTAAAGATCTTTTACAATGTTTTATTTATACCATTGAAAATATTTGAAACAATACTTGTCTATGTAAGCATGACTTATTTTCATCAATGTTTTTCAATGTAGGATATAATACTAATGAAGCCTAAGAAATGGAGAAATGTTTCTAGTTGGCAACTCTTCCCTGCAATTTGTGACTTTCCCATGATGGCAGCTCCATTTTGGGAATTGGGAAAGAGACCTCTCTGTGGACCTGCAAACCTGTTAGACAAATCCTGGTGGCTATCTCATTGTATTAGCCATGACTTTAGTTTTTTGTATTCTGATGCCATAACTTCTTGGGCCTTGACCCTCTGGGGTCTGCGGAAGGTTAGCCAATTCCTAGAGACAGTAAATAACTCTTCCAGGAGCCCCTGCATATAAAGGGGGTTGTTTATTAGCAGCCCTGGGCCACCATCCTCCTAACCATCATCACCCCAGAGGTAGACACTGTACAACTAGGGACAGTCCCTAGTCCCCAGAGCCCCATTGGAATTATTCAAAGTGGCCAATTGCAAACCTGCTTACCCTGCCTCTCCTATCCCTTCCCACCGGAGGGACAGGAGCAGTAAGGCTCTTGCCCACATTACCCCTCACTCCCTCTGCCTCCTGACTGACCCTGGCATTTCCACACGTGGCCCCGTGGGATGTGTCTTGCCTCCAGTTTCTAGGGATCTGTATGTATGATGCAGTTCCTTCATGACAGTCATTTCCATGTCTGCATATCTTCTTCTTTTTGAAATGGAGTCTCACTCTGGAGCTAGGCTGGAGTGCAGTGGTGCATTCTCGGCTCACTGCAACCCCCAACTCCCTGGTTCAAGTGATTCTCCTGCCTCAGCCTCCCTAGTAGCTGAGATTACAGGTGCGCACCACCATGCCCAGCTAATTTTTGTATATTTTTTTTGAGACAGAGTCTCACTCCGTCACCAGGCGCCAGGCTGGAGTGCGGTGGCGCGATCTCTGCTCACTGCAGTCTGTGCCTCCTGGGTTCAAGCAATTCTCCTGCCTCAGCCTCCCAAGTAGCTGGGATTACAGGTGCATGCCACCACACCCAGATAATTTTTTTTGTATTGTTAGTAGAGGCAGGGTTTCACCATGTTGGCCAGGATGGTCTCGATCTCTTGATCTCGTGATCCGCCTGCCTTGGCCTCCCAAAGTGCTGGGATTACAGGCGAGAGCCACCGCGCCCAGCCTCATGTCTGTATATCTTACCATACCCAACTAAAACAAACTCTCAGGACTCTTAAAACACCCATAGGCCGGGCGCGGTGGCTCACGCTTGTAATCCCAGCACTTTGGAGGCCAAGGCGGACGGATCACCTGAGGTCGGGAGTTCAAGACCAGCCTGACCAACATGGTGAAACCCCGTCTTTAAAAAAAAAAAAACACCCATAATATCTGTTCCTGAACTCCCTGCAGGTAACAAAGAAATTGTATCCCATTGTTTTCTCTAGGGTTGTTTCTGTGGCACTAATTCTAGTTTGGGATAGGAGAGTAATAGACTCATCATCAAATGCTAATAAGCATGAGGCAAGTCCTGGGATTCTGAATCCAGCTGTAATGACTTTGGTTCCCATCTGGATCACACTCCCAGCACTTGCTTCCCTCTTATAAATGTTAGATGGTAAATCTGTTGTTCCTTTATCAGTCAGATTCTGCCGAGCCTTGTACCTGAGCCATTCCCTATAAAGTTAAGGCATTTATTATAATCCAGAGACCTAGACTATGGGCTGATTTCCCAGTGGCCACTCCTTCCGCTGATTCTCAAAGCTTAATTGATTGAGGTCTGCCAGAGTCTCAAAGTTAGCAGCTAAATTCCCCTCTGATGAATACCTCATTGGATACCTGGTTATCAACTATGTATACTGTAATTCAATTGAACTGGACACTGGACCTTACTGATCTGTCCCTCTGTCATTGGCCTCTAGCATTCAGTTCATTATCTTAGGAGAATTGGAAGCAAAAGGTTTTATCAAGTGATTTCTAGTAGCAGAGAGACAAATAAGTTATTTCTAGAAACAAGTGCTGCCACAAAAATTCCAAATAGTGCCGTTCCAGTAGCCAGCTCTCCAGCTCACGCTCTCCCATCTCCCACCCGTCCTCTCACCTGCACCTTGACTTCGCAGACATTTCCAGTTCCCTAATTCCTCCCTGCTTGCTTGCTTGCATTCTTTCTTCCTCCCAATCTCCCTCCCTCCCTCTCTCCTTCCCTCCCCTTCCCCTTCCTTCCTGCCTCCCTCCCTCCCTCTCTTCCCCCACTTCTCTGTCTCTCCCCTTGCCCTGCTGTTTCACTTTGTTGCCCAGGCTGGAGTGCAGTGGTGTGATCTCGGCTCACTGCAACCTCCACCTCCTGGGTTCAAGTGATTCTCCTGCCTCAGCCTCCTGAGTAGCTGGGACTACAAGCACCCACCACCACGCCTGGCTAATTTTTGTGTTTTTAGTAGAGACAGGGTTTCTCCATGTTGGCCAGGATGGTTTTGAACTGCTGACCTCAGGTGATCTGCCCGCCTCTGCCTCCCGCAGTGCTAGGATTACTGGCGTGAGCCACTGTGCCTGGTCCTCCCTGCTTTCTCACGCAGCATTTCTTTCCTACATTCTCTTTGTTCCCTACTCTGCCCAGTCTCATGACTAATCACCTGGCCCCCAATTATATTTGTACTATTTTTGCTGGTGAGAAATCTGTCAGTCTAGGCGACATTCCATTGTAGGTAATCTGTCTTATTTGTATGACATCTTACGTGGTTTTCCCTTTTTCTTTGGTGTTTTGTGGCTTCATTCTGAGGCATTTGAGACTTCATGCCAATCCTCAACCTTATGATTTGGGCCTTACATCAATTCTGAAAAGTCTTCATATTTTATTTCTTTTCATTGAATGTTGCCTCTCTTTTCAACTCATTTTCTGTAATGTCCCCTTCTGGAAAAAACTTTAAGGCACATGTTGGAATTTGTCATTCTGCTGAAATTGTTTCCTAGCCTCTTTCTTATTTCTTTGTTTACCTATCTGTGTTGCATACCGGTTAATTTCCACATCTCTCTTTGTAATTCTCTCTTCACCTGTATCTAATCTGGTTTGTAATTATGTCTAAAATTTTGAAAGTAATGACTATATTTTCATGTCTAGAATTTCTAATTAAAAAATATGCCTACTTTCTTTTCATAGTCATTATTTCATTATGGTTTCTATTTTTATGTTTTCTCTACTCATTTCAAACACATTTTATATATTGTTCAGATTGTTCTGTTATATGTAAGCATTTTTTTGTGTGCTCATTTTTCAACTTATTTTATTTGCTGACTCTCCCTCGTGAGGGCCCATTTCCTTATATGTTCGTAAATTTAGATGATCAATTCTTTGATGGTGGTGACTTTTCCAGTGAGAATCTTATGTCTCTGGATTTGCTTTTCCAATTACCTTTGTTTCAGGGGGTTTGCTTAGGGGTTTCAAGGCTACTTGATAATTATTAGCTTCATTTTTCATATAGCACTTTCTATTACTAAATTCGATTCCTATTAGGTATAAGTTCAGATCCACATTCATAGGAGGGCTGAGGTGAACATTTTGTTGGACATCTCCTCTTCTTATAGGAGATATATATATATATATATATATATTTTTTTTTTGCCTACAAATTCACGTAGGTTACAACTTTCCTTGTGGCTGACCTGGGCAGTAAGCAGAGTTTTCTAGTCTCTCTCTCTTTTTTTTTTGGACTAGGTAGCTTTTAATATATCCTGAATTTATCAAAGAGCCTCTTGGCCTCACAGAGCTTTAAAACCTGGCTTCTAATTTCTAGTTCCATTATCCTGAGCCAATGCTCCTAAGCCAATACACAGATAGGCTGAAGAGCATTGCTCTAACTTTCAGTTCTCTCTTCACTTCTGGAGAGTGTGCCTTCTTTCTTTCAAGCTTAGTTATGTACAAAATATTTTTGTCATGTTTCACCCAGGACCACGTGTCTATCGTGGGTAGGGAGTGACTCAGCTTAGCTCAATCTGCTCTATTACTCTAATCAAAATGAGTAATTTTTAACCTTCCTTTCTTTATCTTCAGACTGTAAACATGCTCATATATGTTTCTTCTTTAAGAAAATCCAAATCATATTTTGTGTTTTTCTCTATAGGTAAATTCCTGTCTCTTTCTTCTATTTTCCAGCCAAAAGTTAAAAAAGTGTAGACTACGTTTGCCTCTACTTGTAAACTTCTAATTTATTTTGCAAATCCCCTGCAGTCTGGCTTCTGTTCTCACCATTTCTCTCTGCTCTGACCTGAGGAACCACAAGGAAGCCGCTCCACTGCCTTTGAGTGAGTGAGGCGACATTTAATAGCAGAAATGTAGCAGAGGCAGAAAATCAAATAGAGCCTCGTAAGTCACTGTGAGGGCTTGGCTTTTACTCACTGATAAGGATTTTGAGCTTAGGAGCAAGGTGCTTTGACTTTGTTTTCAATGCTTTGCTCTTGCTGCTATATTGATGCATGAGTAGAAACAGAGAGAGCAACAAAAAGGCAATTGTAATAATCCAGGTCAGTGATGATGGTCTGGGTCAGTGTAATAGCAGGTATTGACAGATAGAACCCATAGGCTTTGCTAATGGATTTAATGTAGGGTATAAGAGAAAGGGAGGAGTCAGGGAGATTCCAAAGTTTTGGCCAGATCAGCAAGAAGGATGGAGTTGCTGTCACTTAAAATAGGGAAGGCTATTGGTGGAGCAGGTTTTGAGGGGAAGATCAAAAGTTCAGTTTTGGACGGGTTACGTTTGAAATATCTATTCAACATCTAAGTGGGAAAATGATACATGTATTTAACATCTCAGTGGATGTGTGAGTCTGGGGTTCAGGAACTGTATGGGTTTACATTTTATAGACCACTTTGCAGTTAGATTTGAGCCATGGCAATAGGTTCTGGATAAGGGATGTAGGTGGAACCACCTCTAGTTCTGAGCCTTTACAACATCCCATACAATCCTCCAGTCTTTTTCCCACACATGGCGGCCATGTCTGGATGATGTTGCTCTATATATCAGACTATGACATGGAGAGTTAGGCACTGGGATTTTAGGGTTGATCTGTTACTGCAGCATAGCCTAAGCATACCTGATGGATACAAGGGGAGATGGTCAGGCTGTAGATGCAGTGTTGGGATACACCAATATATTGAGACATCTAGGCGCATGTGACTGGATGACAGTATTCAAAGAGAAAGCTAAAATGCAGAAAAGAAATCCCTGAGCCTTGGGGCATCCCAACGCTAACAGGCCAGGAGGGAGGGAGGCGGGGGAGGGGTTGAGGGAGGTGGGGTCAAGCTTCTAAGGGGGAGCCTTTGTAGCGTGAGTGACAAAAGAGGTAATTACATATGGGCGATGCTGAAAAAAGCAAAAATATTTTTGTTTAGAAGTGTGTCCAGTGCGACAGCACGGAAAAGAGGGGCAAGCATAAGACTGGGCCCAGTCTCTGGGGTCTCTGTGGGTGAAGACAGATGAGGTGTCTGGATCCTCTTACACAGACACCAATGAGAACAAAGGCGTCATCCATGGAGAGGAACTGTGGATGGAGCAATTGGAGAGTCCCAAGAAGAACATCCCTGGGACAAAAATGATCTCCACTGGTGCTAAAAAGAAGGCAGAAGGAACTGGCCACTGCCTTATCTACTCACAAACCAGAATCATCTCATGACTTCATGTGTACTGTAGTGTAACTGATTCCACACACCAGAATTCAGCTCATGAATGACTGGCAGAGTATTTTTGTTGGACAGCCCTGATAAGTAAGACTGGCTTCTGCTTAAAGGAATATAATCAATTTTTTGAATTTTGACAGTAATTTGGACTCAGTAAATGCTATCCCTATTTCCCCTTCTAAGGACATGATTGGACCTGATGAGTAATGTTCAATTTTTCACAAAGAGGAGAATGGCATTCCCAAACCTATTGGAGACTGATTTTTAGTTTGATGTGTATAACTAAAGTTATATCCATATATTTTAGTATGAATATGTTTTAATACTGGATAAATCCTTGCACTGTCTCAGAACTGAGCAGGACTCACCTGTTTTTTAATCTGTGTTCATTTGCCTGTGAAAGGCAAAGGCTTAAGGTAAGGTCGCAATGTTTATGGTTTCCGTCTTAACTCTGCCAATCTAATTAGAATTCCCTGTATCTAAAATGCTGCCTTTTGCTTATTAAAAGGCATTTTAATGGTTTATGTGTAATATCAAATAAAAACACTTCTCACATTTAAAGATGACACTTGTCACCTTTTAAAAGTCATTGTGACAAGAAACACTTGCAAGTTAAACTGCTTTCAAACTCTTTACTAAGTCAGACTAAGTTTTAACTAGCATTGTCTTTAAACAACTATTCTCTATTATGTGTGATAGGCAGTGGTGCTTTGCCAACTTATTAGAAGGATTAAAGTAGTGGAGATATATAAAAAATTATAAGTTATAGGTGGTCATAAGACTTAAGAAAATTAAAAACAAAATCCCAGATCATGAAAAAGAAAAAAGAAATCAGAGAGAAACTAAGAAATCAGGGGGATGCTACCAGCAATGAAGCAGGGAAATGGGAGAATGAGCTATCCTGGAAGCCAGATGAAGAACATAGTTCAAGTAGGAGCAAATAACCAACTGTGTCAGTTCTTGTTAATGAGATCAAGGAAGGTGGGAGCTAAGCATTGACCACTGGTTTAGCTGAATAGAGGTCACTGATCATGTTGGCTGGCAGTGCCAATGGAGTGGTGAGCACAAATGCCAGACTGAAGGCGATTTGGGAAAGAATGGAAGAAGAGTTGATGACAGTGACCACAGAAGCTGAAGGGCTAGTAGGGTAAAGAGAAGGTTTTATTTGTTTTTTTTTTTGTGATTGTGTTTGTTGATTTTGTTTTGCTTTGTGTTTCAGTTGGAGAAAGACCTGTATATTTGTATGATGCGTCAGCAGAGAGGGAAAAGTTGATGATGCAGGAGAAAGAAGAAGGGAATTTCAGAAGCAATGTTCTTGATTAGGAAAGCCAGTGGGGATCTAGCTTACAAATGGAGGGACAAGCCTTAGACAGATACCCAGGCAGTTCATCTATAGTGACAGGAAGGCAGACAGAGTTCCTGGAACATTTTCTTGAAGATGGACAGATATGGTGGTGGAAGTTTGTGGAGGATCCCTTCTAGCTGATGTCATCTTTGAGTCATACGTCTGTCTTCCTCATTCTCTTTCCCTTACCACCCGCATCTATCCATTATCCAGCCCTGCCTGTTATAATCAGTAATTTTCTTTCTCTTTTTAAAAAAATTTACTTTAAGTTCTGGGATACATGTGCAGAACATGCAGGTTTGTCACATAGGAATATGTGTGCTGCATCCCTCAATCCGTCATCGACGTTAGGTATTTCTCCTAATGCTATCCCTCCCTTTGCCCTCACCCCCAGAGAAGCCTTGGTTTATAGAATCACTGATTTTCTTACACAGGATTCTTCTTTGTCCTTGTTGCTATTTCAGTCA
>CAUYQU010088510.1:0-24317 GCA_963574635.1 Cheracebus regulus | reverse complement strand
GAGGTCAGGCGCGGTGGCTCCCACCTGTAATCCCAGCACTTCGGGAGGCCAAGGTGGGCAGATCACGAGGTTAAGAGATCATCTTGGCAAACACAGTGAAACCCCATCTCTACTAAAATACAAAAATTAGTTGGGCGTGGTGGCGCGTGCCTGTAGTCCCAGCTACTTGGAAGGCTGAGGCAGGAGAATTGCTTGAACCCGGGAGGCAGAGGTTGCAGTGAGCTGAGATCATGTCACTGCACTCCACCCTGGCACCTGGCGACAGAACAAGAGTGTCTCCAAAAAAAAAATTGGTAACAGAATAGACACATGTCTAACATTCAGTGAATGTTCCTTCCTTCCCTGACAGCTTTTGCAGTGGTGCCAATGCCAGACATAAGAACGCGCCACAGTCCACATCCCAGCAGCAGCAAAATGAGCCAAGTCAGGGAGAGGAGGGGCTGGTGGCAAGAGCCCCGTGGGCCACAACACAGCTGCCCAAGCCTACCCTCGGCAGCCCCAGCAAGGCCCTGTGACCGCACAAGCTGCGTCACGCCCGGGGCAGGGGGAGGGGCTGTCACCTTGAAGCTGGGGTCCTCGGATGGAGAAGTTGCAGGTGTTGGGAAGCCGCTCGGTCCCTGGAAACTGACTATTCAGATGGATTCTCTTCTGACCAAATTCAGCCTGAAAAAAATAAGTGAAATAGTTGGTGACAGCCTCAAAGACCCCTCCTCCACCAGCAACTGCTTGAAATTTAGACTTTTCCAGAAATATAGCCTCGGCAGGTAAATACTTTTCAACCAGCATCTACCTAGAATAGTTATGGGAACAGACTATGGGAGGCAAAGTTAATTTGGAAAAAACCTGAATATTCTGAAACATGAACCTTCCACACAGATCATAAAGAATACCACCTCTGCATGTTTTAGCATGTGTCTCTGAAAAAGATTGTCCCCTGGCCCAGGGTCCCTCTTTCAGGGTTTCTCCTCCCAATGCACTTCCTGCCATTCCTCCCTCATGGCATCCCGATGAGCTCCAGGCTCTGCTGCAATCCCCACAGGCCCTGGGGTCTGCCAGCACCTGCCCCTCTCTCCAGGAACCTGCCCCACACACCCACCCCTCCCCATGCCCACCCTACGCTGTGCTCACCTCCAGCCTCTCCTCCAGGTAATCCCGGATGTCCCTCATGTGGGCCTCATAAGCCTCCCAGTTCTGGGTCACCAGCTCCGCGGCCTGGGAGCAGACACTCCACAATGAGTGGAAGCACATTTATTTGCAAAACAAAGAAGTGAAAAAAAGCTTTAAACAGCACAGGTGACACTTCCTGAAACTGCTCATTCTCCTGAGTCATAGACAGAAGGCATTTTTTGGGTGCTGCCATTTGCAGGGTGTGGAAGTGCCACAGAAATCTACTTTACCAGGCACTTGAAATGCCCCAACAAAGCAACCCTAAGGGGGATCCCAGCTCTGGAGGAGCCCATGTCCCAGAGAGGTGGATGGACAAAAGCAGGGGAAGAGGGGAGCAAACCCCCACCCACCAGTCAGCGCTGTGAGGGACCCCATAGGCCCGAGGTGGGCTGGTGACAGAGATGGCTGCTAGAGGGCAGGGGACAGCCAGCCATTCTGTCTCCAGAACAGAGGGGCCTGGTGTGGCGGGTGGAGAGTGCTGGAGCGGGAGAAGGCGCAGGGACAGGTCGGCAGCCGTGCAGGCCTGGCCACGGGGCAGATGCAGTGAAGCTCTGAAGGAGGGGCGATGGTCTGACCGGCTACTGTGGAGTGGCCATCCTGTGGCCGTGTGGACAGTGACAGTGGCAGGCCCCCGGGAGGCCACGGCAGTATCCAGGGCCCTAGGTCTAGGGTTGGTGGCCATGAAATCAGACATGAGGCAGGTGCTGGGTGTATTCTGGAGTCCAGACAGACAGGACTGGTGTGGCATGAGAGGCAGGGGACGATGACAATGAAGGACTGAGGGCATCTCCTGGACTTCAGAGCTGAGAACCTGGATACCGGGAGGTGCCCAGGGTGGGAAGAGGGTGGAGGAGAGAGGTTGGGACATGTTTTGAACTCAGAAGAATGGGCCTCCCAGGAGATGGACCAGGGCCTGCCTAAGATGTCAAGTTCAAAGGCAAGAGCACAGGCTAGCATTACAGTGACAGGACAGACGGATCCACAAGGGTGCCGGGAAGGCTGCCAGCACACAACCACGGCAGAAAGGAACAGGTCAGGGAAAGCATGCAGCGAAGGTGTGTGCAGGATGGAGTCCAGGCTGGGTGGCAGAGGGGGGCTATCTAGAGCGCTGGTGGGGACAGTCTCAGGGCTGGGTGAAGCTGAGAACCACTGGGGATGTGGTGCTGGGGCTGAGACTGCGCTGTGGCACTTCTGCTGTTACGGGTGCAGGTGCAACCCCAGAAGCACGGAGGTCAGGGGCTGGGGGTCTTCGAGCATTGTGAGCTGAGGCCCTAGTTAGGAGCTGCTACCATGATTCCCATCTGGCAGAGGGGATAGCCAGGACTCAGGGAGTTTAGGCGACATGACCCAAGGCACATGGCGAGTGAAGTTTCAAGTCAGGATTTGAACACTGGATATTTCAAAGCCTGTGGACCATATCACTACTTCATCATTCAGGTTAATATGAGCAGGTACTGGACTCCACTTAAAACGCACTCTTCCGGCCGAGCGCGGTGGCTCACTCCTCTAATCCCAGCACTTTGGGAGGCCAAGGCGGGTGGATCACTTGAGGTCAGGTTCAAGACCAGCCCGGCCAACATGGTGAAACCCTGTCTCTACTGAAAATACAAAAATTAGCCAGGCATGGTGGCGCATGCCTATAGTCCCAGCTACTCAGAGGCTGAAGTGGGAGAATCTCTTGAACCCAGGAGGCAAAGGTTGCAGTGAGCCGAGATTGCACCACTGCACTCCAGCCTGGGTGACAGAGTGGGACTCCATAACAAACAAACACAAACAAAAACAAAACACTCTTCCTTCTAGTAAATGTAGCCTTAGTTATCACTGTTAAGAATATAATTTTGAATACTCTAAGTAACAGGGAATCCATTCATACTCTTCCCAAGGCTCGGCCTCCAGGGGGCCAAGCCCTTTCTTCTGTACTGGGGATATTAAGGCAGACATGGCCATGAGCCCCTTCGAAGGGGAAGTAGGAGGTGGGGCATCTATCATACACACTACAGAGAAAAATCAGATGGGGGACATAAAGCTATGTCAGGGACAGAGATTGGCAGCAGGGGACAGGGGGACCAGTGTAGCTATGGTTCATGGAGGGCTGCTTGAAGAAAGTGAGCTTTGAGCAGAGGCCTCCTGCACAGCGGGGGAGTGGCCCGAGATGCAACGAGGACCCCTGCCTTCGCACGGCAAAACCTGAGTCTGGTACCGTCAAAGAAGCAGGACAGGGCCCGGTACAGGGCTGGCGGCAGGTGCTGCACTGGCCATGATGCCTCACACCCCACAGACCTATCAGGGACTGAGAGTTGATGGTACAGGGGCTGCCGACACCTTTGGGAATGTGTTAACCTGTGGCCTGACGCTTCACCTCTGCTCTAACGGTACCACTGTTTCTCGTGTCAGAAGAGACAGAGACAAGGAGTCTTTTCTTTTTAAATGCTAAGCCAGTGCCACTACTCCACAGATCTGAAAAAGTACAGCTCTCCAGGCTGATAAATAAGATTCTAGGCTTTTTCTTGTCAGTCCGCTTATGAGATCACGAATATGATCTCCCTAAAGTCCTGGATTCCTACTAGAGCTGCTGGGAACCTGACAACAAAGCAATCAACTCAACCTCTCCAGGTCACCAGGGCTCACCTTCCCAAGGCCAGCAATCATTGGGGTGTTCTCTGTCCTGTAAGAAACAAGGAATTAAGCAATAAACAAATGTCTCAGGAAGGACTCCTGTCTACATGAAAGTCATTGCGCTGAAATAAAAACACACTACATCTTTCCTGAGCATGCGCCGTGTGGCTTATCTCAATGGTAGCTGCAGGCCCCAGAAACCTCCCGTGCTGAGTTTTCACTTGTCCTGGCCCAGTGAAGATCAGCAAGGCCCACTGTGGGTGACATGTGTCGAGTGTTCACTGTGACAATTCTATCTGGATCCTGTTCCTAAAGAAAGCACTCTTCCTCCTGCAGGCCCCAAGGCACAGCTCTCTTTGGTTCTCACTGTCAAACAGGGATAATATAGGACAGGGGAGAACCCTTTGTTTTCAAGATTTCAGGCATCAGGAAACAAGAGCGCGGGGTGTGTGTGCGTGTGTACACACACATGCACTCACAGATGTGCAAGGGACCCTAAAGACAATGCCTTGTATACTCTGACCTAACAAACTGAACAACAGAACTTATCACCCTATTTCCAGAAAAAAACAAAAACAAAAAAAATTAATAATTTCTCAATTTTTGCTTTGAGATGGAGTCTCACTCTGTCACCCAGGCTGGAGTGCAGTAGTGCAATCTGAGCTCACTGCAACCTCCGCCTCTTGGGTTCAAGCGATTCTCCTACCTCAGCCTCGCAAGTGGCTGGGATTACAGGCATGTGCCACCACGCCAGGGTAATTTTGGTATTTTTAGTAGAGATGGGGTTTCACCACGTTGGCCAGGATGGTCTCAAACTCCTGACCTCGTGATCTGCCTGCCTTGGCCTCCCAAAGTGCTGGGATTATAGGCATAAGCCACCGCATCCAGCCCAAGTTTCTTAAGTTTGGCTGAACAAAGTTTTCTTAACCCTCTGGATCTGCTATTGCTTGTTTACCAGCAGGTATTTCCTCTGTGCCCTCACCAGCATTTGCTGGTGTCTCTATTCTTATTGTAGCCATTCTGATAGGTGCTGTTAGGTGGTGTCTGGTGGTTTTAATTTGCATTTCCCCAATAACAAGTGCTGTTGAACATCTTTTCCTATGCTTGTTACCTGGATCTCCTCTTTGGTGAATGTCTGTTTCTGTTTTTTTGCCTATTTTCTGATTGAATTTTTAATATTATTTTTGCTGTAGAGTTTTGTGAGTTCTTGATACATTCTAGATACTATTTCGTTGTCACATATGTCATTTGAAAATATTTTTTCCTAGTATGTAGCTTATCTTCTCATCCTCTTAATATGGTCTTCCCCGAAGCAAAAGCTTTAAATTCTGATGAAGTCTAATTTATCAATTTTTCCTTTTATGGATGCTTTTGGTGTCACCTCTAACAACTCTCTGCCTAGTCCTAGAAGATTTTCTCCTATTTTTACATGGTTTTATTGCTTTGTGTTTTACATTTAGTTTCATGATCTATTTTGAGTTAATATTTTCTACGGTATAAGACAGGGGTGTCTAATCCTTTGGCTTCCCTAGGCCACACTGGAAGAATTGTCTGGGGCCACATATAAAATACACTAATGATAGCTGATGAGCTTTAAAAAAGAATCACCAAAAACAAACAAACAAAAAAACCCACAATGTTTTAAGAAAGTTCATAAATTTGTGTTGGGCCATATTCAAAGCTGTCATGAGCCACATGTAGCCTGCAGGCCGCAGGTTGGACAAGCTTTGTGTAATACTTGGGTCAAGCTTCATTTATTTGCCTATGGATGTCTGCCTGCCTTGGCACCATCTGCTGAAAGGCTAACTTTCATCTGCTGAATTGATTTGCATCTCCTGCAGTTGTATCTGCACCTGTAACTCATATGGGCCTATTTCTGGTTGGGTCTATTCTCTTCCATTGATCTACGTGCTGGGATTTTGATAGAAATTGTGTATCAATTTGGAGAGAACTGACATCTTTGGAATGTAGAATCTTCCAATCCATTAACATAGTATGTGTCTTTGCTTAAATCTTCTTTGATTTCTCTCATCCACATTATATTATTTTTCAGCACATAAATCCTTTATATTTTGTTAGTTTATATCTGAGTAATTTTGTTTCAGTGTAAATGGTATTATATTTTTAATATTACTGTCCACCTGTTCATTACCACTAAGTAAAAATAAGACAGACTTTTGTATGTTTGTGTCCTGCAACCTTGCTATACTCACTTATTAGTTCTAGGAGTTTTCTTGTCTGTTCCTTGGGATATTTATAGACAGTCATGTGATCTGATTAGCAACAATTTCATCTCTTCCATTCTGATCTGTATGCCTTTTGCTTCCTTTTCCTGCCTTACTGCACTGCCTGGAACTTCCAGCATTATGTTGGATAAGTGTGGTAACAGTGGACATCCCTGCTTTGTTCCCTCAACCATAGAAGTTAAAACACTCAAGCTTTCACCACTGAGTATGATGTTAGGTGTAGGTTTTATGCAGATGTTCAAGTTGAGAAAGTTCCCCACGAATCTCATTCTGAGAGTTGTTTAACATGAATGGTTGAATTTTGTCAAAGGCTTCTGCTCCATCAAATATGATCATGTTATCTTCTTTATTCATTAGCTTGTAAATATGGTGGATTATATTGATTGAATTTTTTTTTTTTAGGTGGAGTTTTGCTCTTGTTGCCCAGGCTGGAGTGCAGTGGCATGATCTTGGCTCACCACAACCGCCGCCTCCCAGGTTCTCCTGCCTCAGCCTTCCAAGTAGCTGGGATCACATGCCCGGCTAATTTTGTATTTTTAGTAGAGACAGGGTTTCTCCATGTTGGTCAGGCTGGTCTCAAACTCCCAACCTCAGGTGATCTGCTGCCTCAGCCTCCCAAAGTTCTGGGATTACAGGCATGAGCTACCAAGCCCAGCCCATTGATCAAATTTTTTTATTTTTGTAGAGACGGTCTTGCAGTTTACCTAGGCTGGCCTGGAACTCCTGGCCTCAAGTGAGCCTCTCGCTTTGGCATCCCAAAGTACTGTGGGATTACAGGCATGAGCCACCATACCCCGTCTTGATTGCATGCCTTGATTGCATTTTTTTCTTGAGACATCTCAGCTCACTGCAACCTCTGTTTCCCAGGTTCAAGTGATTCTCGTGCCTCAGCCTCCCAAATAGCTGGGATTACAGGTACTCGCCACCATACCTGGCTAATTTTTGTATTTTTAGTAGAGACAAGGTTTCACCATGTTGGCCAGGCTGGGCTTGAACTCCTGACTTCAAGTGATCTGCCCATCTCAGCCTCCCAAAGTTCTAGGAATACAGGCGTGAGCCACCATGCCTGACGCTAGACTGCATTTTGAATATTGAACAAGCCTTGCATCTGTGGAATAAATGCCACTTGGTCACAGTGTATCATTCTTTTTTTTTTTTTGAGACAGAGTCTCACTTTGTCACCCAGACTGGAGTGCAGTGGTATGATCACAGTGCACTGCAGCCTCAACCTCCTAGGATCAAGCAATCCTTCTATCTCAGCCTCTCGAGTAGCTGGGACTATAGGCCTGTGCTACTATGCTTGGCCAATTTTTAAATTTTTTGTAGAGGGGTCTCACTATGTTGCTCAGCCTGGTCTTGAACTCCTGGGCTCAAGTAATCCTGATCCCCCTGCCTCAGCCTCCTGAAGTGTTGAGATTACGGGTGTGAGTCACCACACCCAGCTGTGTATACTTCTTTTTATGTATTGCTGAATTCTATTTGTAAACATTTTGTTAAACATTTTTTGCATCGAAATTCATGAGGATGGGGGCAAGCGGGAGCAAAAAGAAAAAAACAAAAGAAAAAAAACTAGGAAATTCATGATGTTGGTCTGCAATTTTTTTTTTTTTTTTGGTACTATCTTTATCTGGTTTTAGTATTGGGATAATACTAGTTTCTTAAAATGAACTGGGAAGTTGTCCTTCCTCTTTATTTTCTGGAAGAAACTGTATAGAAATGTTAATTTTTCTTTAAGCAAATAATTATTTGGTAGAATTCTCTAGTGAAGCGAGTGGGCCTGAAGACTTCTCTTTAGGGAGTCTTAAAGCTATTTCCTATTGGTTAGTTATTCAAATGATCTCTTTTATAACAAGTGAGTTGTGGTAGTTTGTGTTTTTTGAGGAAGTGGTCAGTTTCATCCAAGTTTGTCAACTTCGTATGTGTAGAGCTATTTGTAACATTCCCTTATTATCCTTTTGATGGTTGCAGGGCCTGGAGTGATACTCCTGGTTTCATTCCTGATGTTATAGCTTCTCTGTTTTTTCGGTCAGTCTTGCTAGAGGTCTGTCCTGGGCTCAAGCGATCCTACCATCTGTCTCAGCCTCCCATGTAGCTGAGACCACCACACTCAGCAAATTTTTTTTATTGTTTGTAGAAACAGGATTTCACCATGTTGCTCAGACTGGTCTTGAACTCCTGGCCTCCCAAAGTGGTGGGATCAGAAATGTGAGCCACCACACTGAGTTAGTGTTGTCTTTTTAAAAAAAGAGACAAGGTCTTGCTCTGTTGCTCAGGCTGGAGTGCAGTGGCGTGATCACAGCTCACTGCAGCCTCGAACTTCTGGGCTCAAGTGATCCTTTCCCCTCAGCCTCCTGAGTAGCTGGGACTACAGCATGCACTGCCATGCCCAGCTAATTAAAAAAAATTTTTTTAGAGATGAGATCTTGCTAGGTTGCCCAGGCTGGTCCTGAACTCCTGACCTCCAGCAATCCTCCTGCCTTGGTCTCCCAAAGCACTGGGATTATAGGTGTGAGCCACTGTGCCAGCTTGTATTGTAATTTGCCAGTTCCAGTGAAGCACAGACCTCATCCCCTTTTATGTTCCTTTACCTTGCCTTTCTATAATTATCTTTTTGTTTTGAGATGGAGTCTCACTCTGTCACCCAGGCTGGAGTGCAGTGGTGCCATCTCGGCTCACTACAGCTTCCGCCTCCCAGGTTCAAGTGATTGTCCTGCCTCAGCCTCCTGAGTAGCTGGGATTACAGGCATGTGCCACCATGCCCGACTAATTTTTGTATTTTTAGTAGGCAGGGTTTCACCATGTTGGTCAGGCTGGTTTCAAACTCCTGACCTTGTGATCTCCCTGCCTTGGCCTCCCAAAGCACTGTGATTAAAGGTGTGAGCCACCACGCCCAGCCCAATTACCTTAAATATTTCCTTTACGGACATTCTGAGCCACGCCGGATACTGCTACGATTTTTGCTTATGCTACCAAACATAATTCAGGACACTCTAGAGAAGAAGGAAAACCTATTGTATTTGGTGACAAATCCTTAAGTTTTCCTTCATCTGAGAATGATTTGATTACTTCTTCATTCCTGAAAGATATATTCACTGGGTAGAGGATTCTGGCTTGACACTTTTCTTTCAGCACATGTCAATTTCTTCTGGTCTTTCTGATATCTGCTGAGAAATTCATTGTCATTCAAATTCTTTTTCCCTTATTGGTCAAGTGTCATCTTTCTCTCACTGCTTTCAAGATTTCATCTTATTTTTAGAAGTCTAATGATGTGTCTTTGGCAGGGATTTCTTTGGGTTTATCCTATTTGGGGTTTGCTCAGTTTCTTGATACTGTATTTTTATGTGTCTTGCCAAATTCAGTAATTTTTTTTTTTTTTTGAGACAGAGTCTTGCTCTGTGGCCCAGGCTGGAGTGCAGTGGCATGATCCTGGTTCACTGCCACTTCCGACTCCTGGGTTCAAGCAATTTTCCTGTCTCAGCCTCCTGAGTAGCTGGGATTACAGGCACGTGCCACTACACCCAGTTAATTTTTGTATTTTTAGTAGAGACAGGGTTTCACCATGTTGGTCAGGCTGGTCTCCATCTCCTGACCTCGTGATCCACCCACCTCAGCTTCCTAAAGTGCTGGGATTACAGGTGTGAGTCACCGCGCCCGGCCAAATTCAGGAAATTTTTTAGTCATTATTTCTTCAAGGACTTTTGCAGCCTGTTATCTTCTCTCTTCCAGAGATTTCAGTGAAACGAATGTTATATCATGTATTATCATCTCGTTGGTCCCTTAAGCTCTATTTTAAACCCCACTGTTGTTCTCTGTGGTCTGGATTTCTATTGTTCTGTCTTTCAGCGCACAGATTTCTTTCCCCGTCCTCCCTCTTCTATTAAGCCCATCCACTGGGCTTTATATTTTGGCTACTGCAGTTCTTAGTGCTACAATTTCCAGTCTCCATTTGGTTCTTCTTTCCCATTGTCTTTGTCTTGGCTGATACTTTGTTTCACTTGTTTCAAGTGTGTTCACAATTTCTCACTGAAGCATTTCTACTGTGTCTGCTGTGAAATATGTTAGATCATTTTAATATCATCTCAGTGCAGGCATATATTGATTATTATTTTTCATTCAGTTTGAGATCTTTCTAGCTCTTGGTATGATGAATGATTTTCACTTGAAACCTGGACATTTTTTCCTTATGTTATGAGAGTCTAGATCTTATTTAACCTCTCTGGTTTTGCTGGCTTTTTCTGACACTGCGCTGGCAGGAGGAGTATGCCACTCATTACTACCAAGTGGAAGTAGAAGCCTCGGTTTCTTTGAGACAGAATCTTGCTCCGTCACCAGGCTGGAGTGCAGTGGTGCCATCTTGGCTCACTGCAGCCTCTGCCTCCCGGGTTCAAGCAATTGTCCTGCATCAGCCTCCCGAGTAGCTGGGATGACAGGTATGCGCTGCCACACCTGGCTAATTTTTATATTTTTAGTAGAGACAAGGTTTCACCATGTTGGCCAGGATGGTCTCAAACTCCTGACCTCAAGCGATTCACCCGTCTCAGCCTACTAAAGTGCTGGGATTACAGGCATGAGCCACTGCGCCCAGCCGATGTCTAGATTTCTTACTTGGCTGGTGTTGACACCCAACAGGAGGATGCTCCTTGTGACTGACAGGTGTGGGTCCAAGATCCCTGTATGGTCTCTGCTGACACCATGGTGGGGGTGTCTCATTACTGGCTGGTGGCGCTGGAAGTCCTGGTTCTCTACCTGGCCTACTTGACACACCCAGCGAGGGTGTGGGATGCCTCGTGACAGCCTGTATTGGTGGAAGTCTGGGTTTCCCCCTGAATCTGCCGGTGTGAATAGGCGTGGCAGCACAACTACTCTGTAGTGCCTGGCTGGAGTAAAGCAGCTGTTGTCTAAAGGTCTTCTGTCTTGCTAGGCTGCTCCTTTCCTGGCCCGCTGGCTAGAAAAGACAGGCTTTGGTTGGGCATTTTTGTGTCTGCCCTTCCTGGCATTTCAGGTTTGCCAGCTTCTTCAGCACTGTGTGGGATACACAAAGCTAAAAGAAAACCCAGGGAACTCATCCCCATGCTGCTCCTGTTTCTCTCTCTTCGTAAGAAGTTTCTAACAAAAAGTGTAGTGGGGGCAACAAGTAATTTCCCAGTTAACATGTCACTGTACATAGAGGAGACACAGGCGCTATCAGAAAGAAGACCAGGTTGCTTCCGTGTGGCCCTGCTGATCCCCAAAGTTAAAACAGCAGCAGGCCTCAGCTATGAAGGGTCCAACAGTTTTCTCCCCAGAGGGCTGGGCCAAAATTACAAGGGGAATTGGATGCTTTGAAGCAGTTAAAAGAAACAGAGATTTCCTTCATTGCTTTCAATCATTCCCAAAGAGACTGCAGGTCCCATGAGTCCTCAGTGTAAAATCAGTCAGTGGAGCCAGTTGTAACGAAGTAGCAGCGTGGACTCTGCTACAGAGCCTCCAGGAGACAAAGAAACGGTGCCATGTTTCTTTACAATGTCACCGCTCTACAGACAGATGACACGGCCAGTAGGTCAGAGATTTTAACTTTCTGCCTTACCCTGGCCTGAAATTCTGTTCTTGTCCACCTCCAAACAGCATTGGGTAGAGAAGGGTACATTCACCAAGTCCTCGTACATAAAGTGCGCCAATCCTGGGACCATAAAACTGGAAGGAAAAGTTGGCCATTTATTCAACCAGAACTTTCCAACAACCTACTCTGTATACATGCTAAGTGCTTAGGGCACACATGAGAAATACTCTGCAATGCACAGTCCTGCTGCTTCCTTGTGTCACCTCTATGTGACACCCCTTTTGACACACAGAGTCAGAAAAGCCATAAGGGGCAGGGTGGAACCCCAGCCTAGGAGGCAGCACAGTGCGGACTCGTTCCCAGCTCTGCGGTAGGCAGAGCTCCCCCGCACATCATGTGACAGGATTTGTAAAAGGATCTCAAATCATAAGAATCACAGGTAAAAAGAAAAAGAGAATGCATACGCAGAGAGGGGCTGGAGCCAGCGCTTGCCCAGGGCTTTTCCTGCAAATGATTCCATGTTTCTAATCGACACGATGCGAAACTCAAGTGCCACACTGTCAGGCCAGCATAGACCCGCCTTTGGAAACCAGCTGAGGACTGTACTTCAAAATTGAGTACTAAAAATATTTCAGGCCCTGGTCAGCAGCCAGAAGATGTGCAGACTTTTCCAAAGGGCCTTTACTATTAACTGTTTTCCCCACATCCCACCTTAAAGATGGTTGCTGAGCTTTTGTTGAGGAGCCGCATCTGAATTGAGTTGGAGAAAGCAACCATTTCCTGTCCCAACATCTTCCGCCCCACGCCCTCTGGAGACACCTGTTGCCTGGCCAGACCCTCTGCCTTACTCTCCCTGCAGACCCAATGTCTCCTCCCCTAGCTTCGCCTACCGCCCCCACCCTGCCCCATCATCCCTGTCATGGCATTCGTCCTGGCATGCTGGCCATGTGGGGCTCCCCTCTTAAAGCTCCTGAGGACAGGGATCCCGTGTTGCTCCTCATAGTGTCCCCAGGGCCTGGCTGACAGTGGGCAGTGAGGCTTACGGGACTGAGGACTGAACAGCCACCTGCGCAGCAGGCTCTTTCTACAGACATACTTTGTGCCCCACGATTGTAAGGAAGTCCACGCCCAGGTCCTCCACATCCACGCGCTGCTTCCCCACGGCCTGTGCGGCATCCGTGTGTACGAGGATGGGAGGCAGCCCAGCTGCTGCCCGTTCCTGGTTCAGGGCTTTAATGCGCTGGCTGATTTCAGGGACGGGCTGACGGGGAAAGGAAACAGTTGAGTATGTTGCTCCGATTTGATGAAAATTGAATGACAGAAATCAGGAGTAGGGAGCACAGGCCAAATGTTATCAAGCTGAACAGAGAAACGGGAGAGGCCAGAGCTGGGAACCCTGAAACACCATGGATTCGAAGCCCCTGTTCTTCCCCATGAGCTCTCCTTAAAGGGAAACAGAGGCTGACTCACCATGACGACGCCGTTCTCATTGTTGGCCAGCATGATGCTCACGAGGCGTGTGGTCGGGCGGACGGCTGCAAGGATGTCATCCACCTCTGCCCGCCCACTCACCTTGGACACTGGGACAAAGGTGACCGCTGGGAAACAAACACGAGTGCCGAAGTGAGCTGCACAAATGGATTCCTCTCGAAACTTCATTCCAACACAGCTTAACAAAACTATTTTCCACAACTATCAAAGCCATTTCCTGTCCAAGTTCAGAAGACGATAAAGAAGAATATAAGCCGCCCATCACCGCTGTCAGGTGTTTCAGTGTGAACGCGTCTAACGCACCTGCAGTGAATCTGTGTGGTGGAACCTACATGTCTTTCTGCTTCTATAGGGACCAAAGGGGAAGTGGCAACAGGGACACAGGCTCTTGTGTTAGGGGAGTGTCTCAACGCACTGCACCTCACTGCCAAGCGCTCAGCACCAAGCCAGTGGTGATGAAGCCGCTCCTATTCACCAGCTGTTTCATCTCCTACTGCAGATGGAAAATGGGAAGAGGGAACTAAATTGTTTAGCTCTAGTCCTTTTAGTTTAAAATGGTGAAAAACAAATGTATCCACTGCCCGCTCAGGGCCCTACTGAAACGAAAGAGTAAACAACTACTTCTGAGAGTTAGAATTAAATCAAAACAACATCAACAAAGGGTATTTGGCCAGGCGCAGTGGCTCACTTTGGAAGTACTTTGGGAGGCCGAGGCGGGCAGATGGCTTGAGCCTAGGGGTTCAAAACCAGCCTAGGCAACATAGAGAGACCACTGAGATCATGCCACTGCACTCCAGTCCGGGTGACAGAGTAACACACTGTCTAAAAAAAGGAGGAGTGGTGGTATATAGACTAGAAATTTGGAGGAGTCCCTAAAATGTAGAAAGATGATGGCATTAGATTAACAGGGAAAAACCACTCAGAATACTTAAAGGCAAATCTGAAAGGATCCAGTGCCACCCAAGTTCAGGGTGGACAGCGGGAAGCGTGGGGCAGGGCCAGCTACCGAGGCCAGCAGAGGACCACGTCCCAACGTCCGAGCACTCCCCGCTCCTGTACACCAAGTCGGCAGCAGAGGCGCCGGCCTCAGACTGAGACAGCACCGCATGCCCAGAGAGAAACGGCAGGCACAAGGTGGGCTCCCAAGACAGGGGAAGGGTCTAGAAAGTGGGGAGGAGATTGAAGCATCTGCTAGGGGACTCAAGAGAAGCAAAGCAAAGGCAGATCCATCCAGGGTAGTCACAGAGAAAAGTGGGCAGGGTCCACCCGGCTTACCAGGCTCTGCTGCCACCACTATGCAGAGCCCACCGTGGGCCCTCCCTTCCTGAGAGACACTGAGAACTGGAGAACGACCCTCCTTAGCCCCTACATCCAACAACGAAATGCTTCATCCATCCACAGGGACAATCCAGGAGCCCCAAGCCTGAGGAAGAACCAGGATGAACAGGTAAATGACTGACTGTAGATCACACAGAAGCAATCCCAGGGTCAGAAAAACTAAAAAAAATTCTAACTGGCATCTTCAGAGATATTCAAGATGTTCAAGATGACTTAGGTTCTGCAGAAAAATAATTACATTCATTAAATAAATGTCCATTATCAGCCTTTCATTTATTCAACTATAAAGAAATGATAATTAAAACATAGGTACAAAATAAAATGTAATTTTTTAAAACTTAACCATCATAAAGCTTAACCATAAAAACATATTTGGCCAAAACAGACTGAAAAGAGGAAGAGAGGGGATAAAGGCCAGGTGCACTCACTTCCTCCTCTATCAGTGACTCATCATCTCGCAAGTTCATCATCTCTCAAGTTGATAATTTAGGAAATCAAGGTTATACAGTATTTAAAAAGCAACAGGGGAGGGATGGTTTCCAGAATGGTCAAGGCCTCGTCCCTCTCCAGCACAGTAGCCGTAACTGGTGAAAGTTAAAAACAATCAACCACTTACAGTCTCTGGAAGTTACTCAGGGCACACAACAAGTGAAGAAATATTTATTCAAGAAAATTGAGGAAATCTAGATGAGAACAGGGAGAACAGTGAGTCTGTGGCGCCTGAGCCCATCCAGCTCAGTGTGATGCAAGCTCCACTCAGCTGGGCACTGCCAGCCAAGGGATTCTCTCTACCTGGACACCGGTCAAGGGCTACGGCACAGAGGGGCAGCTGCCGGCACCTCTCACCCCACCTCCCAGGTCCACGTTGCAGGGGATAAGCTCCAGGAGGGTGAGGCCGGGAGGTGGGGCTCTCTCCCTTCCTCCAGCACCCACCACAGGGAGGAGGCTCTAGCACAGGGGTCGCAGCCCAGGTGGCCAGGGTTGGTGGCCTGACTGCCCTCACTCCAGAAGAGAAGAGCTGAGAAGCCCACAGCTGTCACCCTTACACAGCGCTCTGCCTGTAAAGTGTGTGAGTGGAACAGGGCACTCGGAGACAAGCGGGCCACGGTCCCTGCCCCACTCTCCAGGGAAGTGGCTCAGAGATTTTGCCAAGGGTGAGCTAGAACAGGGAGTTTTAAAGCTCTCTGCAAAAGAAGTGACTTTATTCAGAACAGAGTGTGGGGAAGTTCAAGCCCAAGGGTGGAGATCCAGATGGCAACTGAGAAGCTGGTAGTTCCATGAGAGCAAAAAGCTAAACCGCAGGCCAACCAGATTACCAGAGAGATCCAGGGAAGATTCTAAGAAGAGCCCTCCAGGGTCAGAACAAACTCCCAAGACTTGACAAAAATGATATTGCAAAGGGCCCCAGATGTAACCGGATTAGACTCTGGAGGAATTTATGCCCCAGAGCATTGTCAAAAATAACAGAGCAATCAGTCCACAATTAGGGGAGCCTAACAGCCAGGCAGACAGCTGAAGAGAGAAACCAGGGACAGGAACAGCCAAGAGAGCTCCTCTTACCCACTGTCACCTCAAGTGAGCGTGCACTTGCCAAGGCTGCACCCTGAGGCTTGTGAAGTCAGAAGCTTCACAACACTAGGGAAACAGACCTCATTAAAACAGCTCAGCCAGGCCACTAGACAGACAAGCAAGCAACAAAAACAACTAGGACAGGGAGGAAGGGGGGAATCCGTATCTAGCGTTTTTAAAATATATGACCTGACAAGTACAGTTTTCAACAAAAAGTAACAAGATGTGCAAAGAAACAGCAAAGTGTGGAAAAGCAGGAAAAAAGGCAAGTGACAGAAACTGCCTGTGACCATGCTTAAAGAGATAAAGTATGATGACAATTGCTCATCAAATAGAGAGTCCTCAAGATAAATGAGAGAGAAATTATGAAAAAGAACCAAAAGGAAATTCTGGAGTTGGAAAGTACAATTGATATGAAGAATTCACTGGAGGGGCTCAAGAGTATATTGGAACTGACAAAAAATACATTCAGTCAACATTAAGGTAGATTTACAGAGACTATGCAATCCAAATACAAGAGCAGAAAAACATGAGAAGGACAAACAGAGCCTCAGAGAACTGTGGGATACCATAAGGCACCAAACATGGAAAACAGGAATAGCAAGGGCAGGAGCAAGAGAAAGAGGCAGAAAACGTCTCTGAAAAATAATGGCTGAAAATGTCCCAAATTGATGGAAAACATTAATCTACAAACCCAAAAGGCTCAATGAATTCCAGGTAGGATAAAATACAAAGACATTCACTCCCAGACACATGATAATGAAAATGTTGGAAGACAAAGACAAAGGAAGTATACTGAAATTAGCAAGAGAAAAATCACTCATCATATATCTCAGGTTAACAGTTGAACTCTCAATAGAAACAATGGTTAGATGGCCAGTATGCTGATATTCAAGTGCTGAAAGAAAAACAGTCAACCAAGAATCTTATATCTAACAAAACTATCTTTCAAAAATGGTGGCAAAATAGAGATTCCAAGATAAACAAAAATGGAGAAAAGATGTTGCTAGTAGCCTGCCTACCTTATAAGAAATACAAAAGGAAGCTCCTCAGGCCAAAAGCAAGTAACTCCAGGCAGGAATGTGAATCCACATGAACAAAAACAAGGAGAACAGCAAAGGGAATTATTTAATTATAAAAGGCAGTATATAGCCAGGCATGGTGGCAGGTGCCTGTAGTCCCAGCTACTTGGGGGGCTGAGGCAGGAGAATCGCTTGAATCTGTGAGGTGGAGATTGCATGAGCTGAGATTGCACACTATACTCCAGCCTGGGTGACAGAGAGAGATTCCATCTCAAAAAACATAAAGGAAAAAAACAGTAGTGTAACTGTATATTGTTTCTCTTAACTGATTTAAAAGCAACTGTATAAAATAACACGCATATAATTATGCTGTTAGGGCCATAACACACAGTATTTGATGATAATAGCACAAAGGAGGTGGGAGGGAGCAGAACTGTCTTGGATTAAGGAAAGGACACCAGATGATAATTCAGATCCATGGAACAAATGAATATCACGTGAAAAGGCAGGTAAGAAGGCTACTCAAACACAATGTATAAATATATGCTTGCTCTTTCTTCCCTTAGCTTCCTTGAAAGACAAAAAATTGGCCAAGTGCAGTGGCTCATGCTTGTAAGCATTTTGGAAAGCTAAGGCAGAAGGATCACTTGAGCCCGGGAGTTCAAGACCAGCCTGGGCAACATAAGGACACCCTGTATGCAAAAAAATAAAAAATTAACAGGGTATATTGAAATGTGCCTGTAGTCCAAGCTACTAGGGTGGTTGAGGTGGGAGAATCACTTGAGTCTGGGAGGTTAAGGCTGCAGTGAGTTGTGACTGTTGACACCAAACTCCAGCCTGGGCGACAGGGTGGGAACTTGTCTCAGAAAAAAAAAAAAGACATGAAACTAACTAAAATGATATTTTTGGCTGGGTACAGTGGCTCATGCCTGTAATCCCAGCATTTTGAAAGGCCAAGATGGGCAGATCACTTGAGGCCAGGAGTTCAAGACCAGCCTGGCCAACATGGAGAAACCCGTCTCTACTAAAAATACAAAAATTAGGAGGACATGGAAGTACACATCTGTGATCCCAGTTACTTGGGAGGCTGAGGCACAAGAATTGCTCAAGCCTGGGAGGCGGAGGTTGCAGTAAGCTGAGATTGTGTCACTGCACTTCAGCCTGGGCGACAAGAATCTGTCTCAAAACAAACAAAAGATTTCAAGTCATAACATCATAACTAATCTTTCACCTTAAGACACTAGAAAAAAAGGAGCAAACCAAACCTAAAACAAGTAGAAGAATTAGCCTATTTATGCCTAGTGTTCCATTATTGGGACACTAAGCTTGTGGGAATTATTTATATCCTACTGCTCAAGGTTATTGCCAAATTTTTCACACACACCAAAGTATAACCTCTACTATTAACCTCTGGCATAAACAGGTTAATAAAGATTAGTGTGGAAGTTAATAAAATAGAGACTACAAAAATAACAGAAAAATCAAAAGTTAGTTCTTTAAAAAGAATTTTAAAAAAGATAAATCTTCAGTTAAATTGACCAAGAGGAAAAAAAGAATAAAATTACTAAAATTACAAATGAAAGGGATATATATATCTTACAGAAATAAAAAAGGATTACTAGAGTCTACAATAAACAACGGTACGCCAATAAAATTAGATAACGAATGAAATGCACAAATTCCTAGAAGGACACAAACAACTGAAAATGACTCAAAAGAGACAGAGAGCCTGAACAGACCTATAAAAAGTAAAGAGACTGAATCAGTAACTTAGAAATTCTCCACAGAGAAGCCCATGCCCAGATGTTGTCACTGGCAAACTCTATCGAATATTTAAAGAAGAATTAAAACCGTCTTCACAAACCCTTCCAAAAAAACAGAAGACGAAGGATCACTTCCCATGATTTACATGAGACAAATTTTATCCAGACACTAAACTAGACAAAGACATCACAAGAGAACTACAGACTAATACCGCTTATGAATATTGACAGAAAAGTCTTCAGCAAAATACCTAGTGAACCAAATCTAAAAACATATGAAAAGGATTAAATGGTGTAACATCCAAAAATCAGTTAAGGTAATACAACATTACAAACAGAATAAAGAACAAAAACTCACACAATCACCTCAACAAATGCAGAAAAAGCATTTAACAAAATCCAACACCCCTTTCATCATAAAAACACCCAACAAACCAAGCACAAAAGGGAACTTCGTCACCCTGATAAAGGGCATCTGTGAAAATCCACAGCTAACATTATACGAAATTATGCAAGAATGAATGCCTTCCCTTACAATCAGCAGCAAGATAAAGATATCCACTTTAGCCACTTCTACTCAACATTGTACTGGAGGTCCTAGCCAAGGCAATTAGACAAGAAAATAAAATTAAAGGAATACAGTTGAACAACAAGAAGTAAAACTATCTCTATTTGCAGATGATATGACCTTCTATATAGAAAATCCTAAGGAATCCATTAAAAAAACAACTAAAACTAACAATTAGGCTGGGTGCAGTGGCTCATTCCTATAACCCCAGCACTTTGGGAGGCCGAGGTGGGGGAATCACCTGGGGTCCGGAGTTCAAGACCAGCCTGACCAACACTGTGAAACCCCACCTCTATTAAAAATACAAAATTAGCCTGGCATGGTGGCACATGCCTGTAATCCCAGCTACTTGGGAGGCTGATGCAGGAGAATCGCTTGAACTCGGGAGGCAGAGGTTGCAGTGAGCCAAGATCACTCCATTGCACTCCAGCCTGGGCAACAAGAGTGAAATTGCATCAAAAAAAAAAAAAAAAAAAAAAACCTAACAATTAGAACCAATAAATTCAGCAAAGTTACAGTATACAAGAATAACATACAAAATCAACTGTACAGCTGACCCTTGAACAATGCGGAGGTTAGAGGTGCAGACTCTTCATGTAGTCAAAAATCTGTGTATAACTTTTGACTCCCCTAAAACTTTTTTTTTTTTTGACATGGAGTCTCACTCTGTCACCCAGGCTGGACTGTGGTGACACCATCTCAGCTCACTACAGCCTCTGCCTTCCAGGTTCATGAGATTCTCCTGTCTCAGCCTCCCAAGTAGCTGGGATTACAGGTATGCGCCACCACCTGGTTAATGTTGGATTTTTAGTAGAGATGGGGTTTTGCCATGTTGGCCAGGCTGGTCTCAAACTCCTGACCTCAAGTGATCTGCCCCTCAGAGGGCCTCCCAAAGTGCCAGGATTATAGGCATGAGTTACCACACCCAGGCAGCTCCCCCTACATTTAACCAACTAATAACCTACTGTTTACTAGAAGCCTTACTGATAATGTAAGCAGTTGATTAATATGTATTTTATATATTATATATATTACATGCTGTATCCTCACAATAAACTAAGCTAAAGAAAAAATACTAAGAAAATCATAAGGAATAAAAAATATATTTACTATTAAGTGGAAGTAGATCATCATAAAGGTCTTCATTTTCATCATCTTCATATTGAGTAGGCTGAGGAGGAGGAAGAAGGGGGGTTGATCTTGATGTCATAGAGATAGTAGAAACAGGAGAAAATCCATATGAGTAGACCCACAGAGTTAAAACCTATGTTGTTCAGGGGTCAACTATATTTCTATGCATTAGCAATGCACAATCCAAAAATGAAATAAGAAAACAATTCCATCTACAATAGTATCAAGAGAATAAAACACTTAGGGATAAATTTAACAAAAGTGCAAAACTTAACCCTGAAAACTGCAAAAATTGCTGGAACAAATTAAATATAAAGACATCACATGTTCATGGATTGGAAAACAATATTGTGATGGTTGCAATACTGACCAAATTGATCTACAGATTCAATTCAATCCCTATCAAACTCCTAGCTAGATTTTTTTTTGCAGAAATTAACAAGCTGATCCTAAAAATCTTTTGAGATTTCAACAGATGCAGAATAGCTGAAACAATACTGAAAATAACAAATCTGGAGAACTCCTACCTTCCTATTTCAAAACGTAGTACACAGCTACAGCCATCGTAACAGTTTGGTACCAATCTAAGAACAGAAATACAGGTAAATGGAATAGAGTTGACAGTCAAGAAATAAACCCTCATATATTATGGTCAACTGATTTTCAATAGGGTGCCAAGACCATCCATGGAAGAAGAGTCTTCTCAACAAATGTGCTGGAACAACTGGATGTCCACATGCAAAAAAAATGAATTTGGACTCCTCCTTCCCACCACACACAAAATTAGCTCAAAATGTACCACAGATTCAAATGTAAGAGCTAAAACTATAAAACTCTTAGAAGAAAATATAGGAGGCCAGGCACAGTGGCTCATGCCTGTAATCCCAGCACTTTGGGAGGCTGAGGCAGGCAGATTACCTGAGGTCAGGAGTTCAAGACCAGCCTGGCCAACATGGTGAAACACCGTCTCTACTAAAAATACAAAAATTAGCCAGGCATGGTGGTGCAAGCCTGTAATCTCAGCTACTTGGGAGGCTGAGGCAGAAGAATCACTTAAACCCGGGAGTTGGAGCGGTGAGCCCTGATTGTGCCATTGTACTCCAGCCTGGCCGACACAGCAAGACTCTGTCTCAAAAAAAAAAAAAAGAAGAAGTGCATTTTCATGACCTTGGGTAGGACAAAATCTTCTTAGATATGACACAGGGAACAACAACAACAGAAAAATAGACCTCATCAAAATGAAAAGCTTCTATTCTTCAAAGGAAACCATGAGAGCAAAAGCAAACCCACAGAATGAGAGAAAACAGTTACAAACAATCTATCTGATAAGGGACTTTGTATCAAGCATATATAAAGAACTTTTACAACTCAATAAAATGACAAGTAATCCAATTAAAATAGGGACAATTAATAATAGATATTTTTCCAAAGAAGATATATACAAATGGCCAATGAGTACACGAAAGATGCTCAACACTATGGCTGTCAGGGAATTGCCAATCAAAACCAAAATGAGGTACCACTTTACACCTCCTAGGATGGCTATAATCAAAAAGACAGATAACAAATGTCAGCAAAGACATGAAGGAATTGGAACCCTGTTACACTGCACATAGGAGTACTAAGTGGCAAAGCTACTTTGGAAAGCAAAGCTTAAGGTTAAACAGAGTTACTTTAAAAGTTGTCAGATAGTTACCACATGACCCAGCAATCCCACTCAAGTATAAACCCAAAAGAAATAAAAACACAGCAATACACTAAAACATACACACAAATGTCACATCAGTCATAACAGCCAACAAATGGAAATAACCTAAATGTCTATCGACAGACAGACCAAATATGGTACAGATATTCAATGAAGTATTATTCATCCATAAAAAGGAATTAAATGCTTTACATATGACAACATGGGTGAACCTTGAAACAGTATGTGAAATGGAAGAAGGCCGTCACAAGGACCATGTTATAAGATTCCATTCATAGGAGAGTCTAGAATAGGGAAATCTACAGAGACAGAAAGTAGATGAGAGGTTGCCTAGGGTGGAAGGAAATGAAGATTTACAGCTGACTGGTACAGGTTTCTTTGGGGGCTGGTGAGAATTTTCTATAATGAGAGTGGCAATGGCGGCACGACTTGATGACCACACTAAACACTGCTGAACTGTACACTGTAAGTGGATGAATGATAGCTCATTAAAGCTGATCTACAAAGAAATACACTGAGACATGTGGAGGGAGAGGGAGTGCGAGGAAGGCTTATGAGGGTCCAAGTTCTCATTTTTACATTAGGGATGCTTGTGTTGATAAAACCAAGAACCAGGGGTTAGGTGTTTAAGTTATTTAGCTTAAACTGGAAGTGGTTAAAATGGTAACATCTACAAGAAAAACTCAAGGCAAACTGTAACAGTGGTTGCCTCTGCAGAGGATTAGGAGCAGCGCTGGGAAAACTTTTTTTTTTTTTTTTTTTTTTTTTTTGAGATAGAGTCTCATTCCATCACCAGGCTCCAGGCTGGAGTGCAGTAGTGCGACCTCGGCTCACTGCAACCTCCGCCTCCCAGGTTCAAGCAATTCTCCTGCCTCAGCCTCCCGAGTAGCTGGGACTACAGGTGTGCGCCACCATGTCCAGCTAATTTTTTTTTGGATTTTTAGTAGAGACGGGGTTTTGCTATGTTGGCAAGGCTGGTCTTGAACTCCTGTCCTCAAGTGATTGCTTGCCTCGGCCTCCCAAAGTGCTGGGATTACAGGTGTGAGCCACCATATCCAGTGGACTTTTTACTTTATACTTTTCTATAACATTTTAACTATTTCCATCACATGCATGTCTATGCTTTTTTAAAATTGTACAGTTTTAAACAAAAGGTTAATTTAACAGTAACTAATCATGATGTATACTAGGTTGCCCTTCTGTATACTAGTAAGACAGGGAAAAAAAGGTACCAGAAAAAAAAAAAAAGGTACCAGAAACTAGCAGTACTTAAAATAGAAATTAGACCATTTTTTAAAAAGTGGTTAAAAAGTTAAATCTTGGCATCTAAATCTTTATCTTATTTTAATTATTTTATTTTATTTTTTATTTTTTAAAATAGAGACAGGGTTTCACCATGCTGGCCAGGCTGGTCTTGAACTTCCGACCTCAGGTGATCCATCCACCTCGGCCTCCCAAAGTGCTGGGATTACAGGCGTGAGCCACCACCGCGCCCAGCAGCATCTAAATCTTTCATGTAAATATGTTCACCTATGGGCAAGCATTTAAGTAAGACCACAAAGAGAATGTTATAAAAAAAATTTTTCCCCCCAAGATGGAGTCTTGCTGTCTTCCAGGCTGGAGTGCAGTGGCATGATCTTGGATCACTGTAACCTCCACCTCCAGAGTTCAGGCAATTCTCATGCCTCAGCCTCCTCAGTAGCTAAGACTATAGGCACGTGCCACCAAGTCCGGATGATTTTTGTATTTTTAGTAGAGATGGGGTTTCACCATGTTGGCCAGGCTGGTCTCGCTCCTGAGCTCAAGTGATCCGACCACCTTGGCCTCCCAAAGTGCTAGGATTACAGGCACGGGCCACTGTGCCCGGCCAAAAAAATTCTTTCAAGAAAGGCTTCATAGTCAAACCAAGCAGTTTGGCCACAGTCCCTTAATCTTTTTTATTTATTTTTTTATTTTTTGAAAGAAAAAGAGAGAAAAGGAGAAAGAAAGAGCAAAAGAAAGAAAGAAAAAAGAATGACAGAAAGAAAGAGGAAGAGAAAGAGGGAGAGAGAACAGGATTCTTGTTTTATTGCCCAGGCTAGAATGCAGTCTAAAAATGGGTATTAAAAACCTCTTTTATGCCAATAATTGTGCTTAACAATGGAGACAGGAAGGAATAG
>CAUYQU010088508.1:0-11985 GCA_963574635.1 Cheracebus regulus | reverse complement strand
TTTTTAGAAAGAAGGAAGGAGGGAAGGAAGAAAGGAAGGGATAAAAGAAAGAAAAGGAAGGAAGGTGGGAAAGAAGGAAGGAAGGAGGGAGGGAAGGAAAGGAGGGAGGGAGGGAGGGAGGGAGGGAGGGAAACAGTCCACCTATGCATCTCTGCCGTGATCCGATCCCAGTGTTCTCACTCCTTGACGCTTCCTTCCATCCTTGTCCAGCTGCTTTCAATTTTCCATAGTTTGTTCATCCACAGGTGTTTATCAGTGACACCACTTACCAGGCAACAGTTATTGTTCCAAGGACTGGAGATACAGCAGTGAGGAAGACAAAGGCCCCGCCCTGGTTGTAAGTTCCACGTACATGCACTTTTATTTCCCCTCACCATTTTTTTTTTTTTTTGGCTTAACATGGTATCTTAAGCATTTTTTCATGTATTTGCCCTGAAAGAATGTGAACAAAAAGAATAAAATAGGCTCGGTTGTTAGAGGGAATTAGTAAGTTAATAAGACATTTGTTGATTCCATTGAAAGTGTTAAAGTAGTAACAAAATAATTTTTACAAAAGTAAAGAAGGGGAAAACATTTGTGCAGTGCTGCTGAGAGAGAGATTCGAAGATGATGATAATCACTGTTTTTCAGCCGGGTGCAGTGGCTCAGGCTTGTAATCCCAGCACTTTGGGAGACTGAGCCAGGAGGATCACCTGAGTCCAGGAGTTTGAGACCAAAATAGTGAACCCACCCCATCCCCCGCCTACCCCGTCTCTACAGAAAATACAAAAAATCAGCCAGGTGTGGTGGTGGGCACCTGTAGTCCCAGCTACTTGGGAAGCTGAGGCACGAGAATTGCTTGAACCCGGGAGGCAGAGGTTGCAGTGAGCCAGCATTATGCCACTGCACTCCAGACTCTGTCTCAAAAAACAAAATCAACCTATACATCTCTGCTGTAATCCAGTCCCAGTATTTTTCACTTCTAGATGTTTATTTGAGTACCTCCTTTGTGATAGGCACCATCTAGATGTTATACATATTATTATCTCATTTACATTCACCTTCACTACTGCTCTATGAGGTTGGAAATAGTATTATATCTTATCTCTATTTTTCATGATAGAAAACCGAGGCTCAGAGCTTACAAATTGCAAAGCCAGGATTAGAGTCCCAGTCTGAGTTGCTTCCAACATTTTCCTTTACTCTTGAGATGGAGTGAGGAGCTTTGATTTCATTCTTTTCGTTTCTTTTTGGAGAACAGGGAGTGGGCAATCATTCTGAACCAATTTGCCCAATTTCATAACTACATCCAGTTTTAAAAGGAGCTGAAAATGATATGCAAATTGGAGAAGGTGAAAGAAAATAGAAATCATTCCCTTTTTTTCTCTTTCTTCACCTTAAGCCCTGCCACTGCATCCTTTTTGTTTGGAAAAACAAGTGAGAAAATGGTATGATTTTTTCCCTACAGCTTAAAACACAAATTACCGAGATACAATAACTAGACTGAATAGTCCAGGAATGCTAAAGATGCCTAGTTTTATTGCCTACAAGTGCCAATGGTTTAAGGGAGGTTAGGGTCACCTTGAGTCCTTCAGATATCTCCAAGGTAATAACAGCAACAAAAACACAAATCTAACCAAAAGAACCCCCAGGTAGTCATGCAGCTCTCATAGTTTTCAATGCCCTGTACAGCAGATTCTCAAATACGAACAGTGTGTGGACACTTTCCAACTGAAAATAATTATTTCAGGCCCTCACTGTTGATCTTCTATTATAATATTACTTACATATATGATAACATAAAATAAGACGTAAACACCTTATGCTCATAGCATTTAAACAACTATAAAACCAGAAGGATTTTGCATATTAAATGCAAACAAATCTAAAAAATCAACACAACTCAAA
Organism: Cheracebus regulus; assembly: GCA_963574635.1. Taxonomy (NCBI): domain Eukaryota; kingdom Metazoa; phylum Chordata; class Mammalia; order Primates; family Pitheciidae; genus Cheracebus; species Cheracebus regulus. The sequence goes on along the minus strand of CAUYQU010088508.1, from coordinate 10,098 downwards.
TCGCTAACATTAGTTTAATATAATGGATGGTGTTATTTTGCTCAAATGAAATCACTTTCCCCTGTGGAGTATTAGTATGTGCATTATTAAAACAATTTCTCTGAATTAACTTTGATGTTGTCTGGCTTCATTTAAAGGAAATACATCATTTATAAGAAATACATCATTTATACCTTAGGTCTACCTCTGTTCTTTTCCCTTGGATCCAAAAGAATTGAAGTGGTAATCTTTGTACTATTATGATTATAAACAGAAATGCAAATTTTAGTGCTGAAATTGCAGGCCAGTATTTGGTTATAAGGTGGTCATTCACTTAATACCATTCTGTGAAACAACTTGAGGACCACAGTGGCAGAAACACTAGTGATTAAGAGCATAAGCTTTGAAACCTGACAGATCTGTGCTTGCCACTTCCTAGTTCTGTGAGCTTGGACAAGTTCTTTAACCTCTCTGTTCCTCAGGTTTCTTCCCCTATAAAATGGAGATAATAATAGTACTTTAATTTTGCCAGCAGAAACAGGCACCATGACCCACTTTCTAGACACCACGTTTAAGCCTGAAACTGTTGAGAAACTGGAAATCACTCAGTGTTCCTTCAGAGCTCCTCTCTAACTCCAGAACTACATGAAGGTGGACAAGTTTTAAAAAGACATTTCTCTGGACTCTCACCCTCCCCTCCCAATATCTGCATGTGCTATCCCAGGTTCATGTTTTAGGGTGGAACTGGAAAATGTGATTGAACTTTAAAAAAGAAACAGTAAAATGGCAATGCCAGTAAATAGACAATTGAGAATCAGTTTAACTCATGCCACAAGACAGCTGTTTCTATACGAAGCCCACCAGTGAAAGCTTGCTTTTTTTGCTTCCTGACCTGGCATGAATCCCTTGATTCCTGAGGCCCCCAAGGTTGAAAATAGCCCAGCCACCTGCCAATGGTTGGTATATTTTTAGGACCAACAGGATTGGAAACAGGGCTCCGTATGCCTGGAACTTGAGCCAGGGTGCTGAGTAGGTCTCTTACCTCCATTGGGTTGCTAGTTTCTGGGCTGCTGGATCAAATCCAGCAGTCAGTCACAGAAATGGAGAGAGAGCTGTAAGAGAAGCAGATTGGAACAGTGGAAGGAGGTGGGGTTTGTCTGGGGAGAGGGTGAATACAGGGAGAATGGAGTGAGTAGAAGGTCACAACTAGTGGATGTTGGGTTAAAAGATATAAGACAGAGGCCAGGCGCGGTGGCTCACGCCTGTAATCCTAGCACTTTAGGAGGCAGAGGCAGGCGGATCAGTTGAGGTCAGGAGTTTGAGACCAGCCGGACCAACGTAATGAAAACCTGTCTCTACTAAAAATAGCTGGAAATCGCTTGAACCCGGGAAGCGGAGGCTGCAGTGAGCCGACATTGTGCCACTGTACTCGAGCCTGACCAATAGAGCGAGACTCTGTCTCAAAAAGAAAAAAAAGATATAGGAAAGTTGCATAAATGATAGGATCCCACAACAAGCAGAAATTACAGCGCTAGACCCTTTCCCTGTTTAGAAAAAAAAAAAGTGTAGTTAAAATATATCTCAATATCTTCCATCGGTCTCTCAAACAAACAGCTCAGAAATTGTCCCAATACCAGGTATTTGTGAATTTATAACAGATGAGACCAGGCACAGTGCCTCATGCCTGCAATCCTGGCATGTTGGGAGGCTGAGGAAGGCAGATCACTGGAGCCCAGGAGTTAGAGACCAGCCTAGGGAACATGGCAAAACCCTGTCTCTACAGGAAATACAAAAATTAGCTGGGCATGGGTATTCCCAGCTCCTCGGGAGGCTGAGGTGGGAGAATCACTGAGCCCAGGAGGTCAAGGCTACAGTGAGCCGTGATGGCGTCACTGCACTTCAGCCTGAGTGACAGAGGGAGACCCTGTCTGAAAAAACAAAAAGAAAAGTTATAGCAGATGAAACCGAAGCTTTCATTCTCTCCTTCATTTTATCTGCATCCCACTCAAGAGAAAAATAAATTCTTATCCTTATGTCTCACTGTGGGTCTCACTCTCTCCTCTGAGTAATTTATCAGTCATTCTTCCAAATCAACACAACATTCCTTCTAAGCAACGCACATGCAGAGAGGAGATGAATAGATGAGACAGAACACAAAAGCCGAACTAACCTCATTTGAGAGCCAATTAATCTGCTTGAGAAAATATTTTTCAGAATTTCATTTGAAACCTGAAGGATAAATGGTGCGAAACTGTGGTGCTGGCGTCAGGGAGGGGTGGTGGGATGAGGGGGAAAGTGCTCCGGGGCAGAGAGCACAGTGTGAAAATGTTCTGAGTCGGAAGAGCAGGTCACGTTTCAGGAGTTTGGAAAGTCCTGTTTGGATAGAGTTGAGAGATGAAAGGAAAATGTTGCAGGAGGTGAGTTGGGAGAGAGTAGCAGGGACTAGATCAAGGAGGGCCTCTGTGGTGTTATGATGTACAGATATAGATGGGTTTTCGCCCATGGTTCTTAGCTCATAACTCCCATAGCCCTTGTTACAGTCTTTTGTTGTAATATTGGGTGTGCTAGGCCTCAGAAGCTGGCCGCAGGAAACAGAATCTGATCTTCTCCCACCCTCCTGTCATCTGACCCAAGGCAGAACTCAAATCTTTTCCCCACTTTTCTGATTATGGATCTTAAGACCCTCTCCTGACAGTCTTGCCATATACCCTGGGGGAAGGAATGCTGACATAATGACACATCCATCAAAACCCAAGTATAGCAGAGTGGGGTGGCTCATGCCAGTAATCCTAGCATTTTGGGAGGCCTAGGCAGGCGGATTACCTGAGGTCAGGAGTTCAAGACCAGCCTGGCCAACATGATGAAACCCCATCTCTACTAAATATACAAAAAAAAAAAAAATTAGCCTGGTGCAGTAGCGCGTGCCTGTAATCCCAGCTACTTGGGAGGCTGAGGCAGGAGAATCGCTGGAACCCAGGAGGCAGAGGTTGTGGTGAGCTGAAATTGCACTACTGCACTCCAGCCTGGGTGACAGAGCAAGACTTTGGAAACACACACACACACACACACACACACAAAAACTAGACTGAGTTTGGAGAGTTTTCCAGTAGCTGAACACATAAAGGTTCCTGGAGGGTGGTGCACCCAGGGAGATCATAGAAGCTCCGCACCCCTTGCCCCATACCTTGCCATATGCATCTCTTCACCTGTATCTTTTGCAATACCCTTCGTAATAAATGGGTAAATGTGTTTCCCTGAGTTCTCTGAGCTGCTTCAGCAAATTAACAGAACCCAAAGAGGAAATTGTAAGAACCCCAACTTAAGCCAGAAGTTCTGGAGGCTTGGACTTGTACCTGGTGTGTGTGGAGGGGCAGCCTTGAAGACTGAGCTCTGCCTTTGTGGGATCTGACAGTAACTCCAGGTAGAGAGAATTGGAATTGAATTGGATGACTTGGTGTGTGGGGAACCCCACGCACCACACCACATTTGATCATAGAATTCTTCTGTTTTGATGATTGCTGTGGTGGCGTGAGAGCAGAGGAAAAAAACAGTTTGAAAGTTTTTCGAAACAGCCTCACATTCATCTAGTCTTTTAGCAAATATTTGCTGAGTGCTTTACTATGTGCCGGGAGCTGTCCTAGGTGTTTAGGAGTGTATTAGTTCGCTGGGGCTGCCCAGTAACAAGGTACCACAGACTAGGTGGCTTAAATAACAGAAATGTGTTTTCTCACAGTGCTAGAGGCTGAAGTCTGAGATCAAGGTGTCACTACGGTTGGTTTCTTCTGAGGCCTCTCTCTTTGGCCTGTAGATGGCTACCTTCGTTCTGCATCTTCACATGCTCTTCCCTCTATATGCGTGGGTCCTCATCTCCTCTTCTTCTTCTTTTTTTTTTTTGGGGGGGGGGGATGGAGTCTCAATCTGTTGCCCAGGCAGGCTGAGTGCAGTGGCGCATTCTCAGCTCACTGGAACCTCCTCTTCCTGGGTTCAAGCAATTCTCCTGTCTCAGCCTCCCGAGTAGCTGGGACTACAGGTTTACACCACCACACCTGGCTAATTTTTCTATTTTTAGTAGAGATGGGGTTTCACCATATTGGTTAGGCTGGTCTTGAACTTCTGACCTCAGGTGATCCACCTGCCTTGGCCTCTCAAAGTGCTGGGATTATAGACATGAGCCACTTCACCCAGCCCTCATCTCTTCTTATAAGGACACCTGTCAGATCAAATTATGACCCATCCTAATGACTTCATTTTATCTTAATTAACTCCTAAAGACCCTATGTCAAATATAGTCACATTCTGAGGTACTGGGCATTAGGACTTAAACATATGAATTTTGGCAGTGGGGCAGGCTTGAGGGGGCAAATATGGTGCAAACTAATGATACAGCTGTGTGCAAAACAAAGATCCATGGACCCATGGAGCTTACATTCTAGTGGAGGGAGACAGATAACAAACAATAGTCCGAATAAAGTATATAGACTATTAGAAGCGGATTATGGAGGCTGAGTGTCGTGACTCACACCTGTATAATCCCAGCACTTTGAGAGGCCAAGGTGGGTGGATCACTTGAGGCCAGGAGTTCAACGAGATCAGCCTGGCCAACACGGCGAAACCCAAGAAAAAGAAGAAGGAGAAGGAGAAAGAGGAGGAGGAGGAGGAGAAAAAGGAGAAGGAAGAGGAGGAAATTATGGAAAAACAGATCATGCAGGGCAGGATGAGGGGTTGGGAATATGAGCCATGTGACAAAGAGTGGGGGTGCAGACGGAAGGAAAGAGGAAGAGCTACAGATTTTCTTCTTTATCCTACAGGCAATGAAAAGCTTTTAAAGGGTTTTAAATAGAGGTGTGACATATTTGCTTTTGAAAAAGATCACTCAGACTGCTTATAAGAAAAAAAAGGGTGGGAGAGAAAGTAGGAGGATATCGCAGTAGTGCAGATGATAATACCGGCCTGAATTAGAGTGCTAGTAGGGGGAATGAATGATATGGATAGATTTAAGGTTGTGAAGGAAACTGAATGAATATGACTTGGTAATTGATTGAATATAGAGGGGGAGGAAAATTGACAAAACAAGGATGACTCCTAGGGTGCTGTCTTGCATAACAGGATGGATGACAGTATCATTCACTGGCATAAGGAACACTAAGAGAAGACCTGGTTTGGGAGAGAAGGTCATGAGTTCGCTTTTGGATGTTGTGAAATGTTTGTGTGACGCCCAAGTGGAGATATCCAATGGTCATTAAGATATGAGGGTCTGGAGGTCAGAGTGAGACAGAAGTAATATAGGGTGGTCACAGGAGAATAGAATATTTTAGGCAGCAGTTTTACATGACTAGCAGAAGGCAACTGTTGAAACAGCTACATATGCTAAGGCCCCATAAACTCTGAATAACAGGATGTGGGCCAAGCTGGCTAAGACTGACTGGACACAACATGGCTCTACATTTGACCTAGGTTTCACCTAGGATCTCACTACATGCTCATTAACATAATCCCATATCCACCAGCACCATGACAGTTCTGGGAACATCCATATATGGTATAAAAATGGGTGGTGCCACAGTTCTGAGAAATCTTGACCTTTTTCCAGAAGTGTTCATGAATATTTCACCCCTTAGTTAAAGAAATCCATATAAAAGTCTGGGCGCAGTGGCTCATGCCTGTAATCCCAGCACTTTGGGAGGCCGAGGCAGGCGGATCACCCAAAAGTGGGAGTTCGAGACCAGCCTGATCAACATGGAGAAACTCCATCTCTAAAAAAAAAAAGAAAAAAAAGAAACCCATGAAAATAGAAGCCCAAACTCCACTGGGTACAACTCTCTTGAGTACACCTGCACTCCCCTTTCCTGAGGGTGTGCTTTCACTATTTTCTGACTTGTCCTTGAATTCTTTCTCATAGCAGTGTCAAGAGCCTGGACAAGGGCCAGGGTCAAGGTCCCACCACTGTTTGGGGATCTCACCTAGCCCACTGGCATCAAGAGGCAGCGAGTGCATGGACTAGAGGTACAGATCTGGAAACCAGCAACTTATAGAGGGAGGGAGAAACAAGGGGAGAGAATGAGATCCAGATCAACACTGCCTAGCAAGACTACTTTGTTTCTTTGGTCCGTTTGCTCTCCCACTTTCTACAATGACAATTTACCTTCTCACCTTCTTCAAAACTTCTATCACCCCTATTCAACCAACACAAACACACACCACGACCACCACCACTACCATCATCATCAACTGAGCCCCAGATCCCACACTCTTCTACTGAATCTTACCCAACATTTCCTACCTCTTCTGTATCTTTGGTCACTCCCTTTTTATTAGGTTGGTGCAAAAGCAATTGCGATTTTTGCCATTACTTTTTTTTTTTTATTTGAGACAGAGTCTCACTCTGTCGCCCAGGCTGAAGTGCAATGGCGCTATCTCGGCTCACTGCAACCTCTGCCTCCCAGGTTCAAGCAATTCTTGTGCCTCAGCCCCCCTAGTAGCTGGGATTACAGGTGTGTGCCACCACACTGGGCTAATTTTGGTATTTTTAGTAGAGACGGAGTTTCACCATCTTGGACAGGCTGGTCTTGAACACCTGATCTCGTGATCCACCCGCCTTGTCCTCCCAAAGTGCTGGGATTACAGGCATGAGCCACCGCACCCAGCCACTTTTTTTTTTTTTTTTTTTTTTTTTTTGAGATGGAGTCTTACTCTATCGCCCGGGCTGTAGTGGAGTGGTGCAATCTCGGCTCACTGCAACTTCCACCTCCCAGGTTCAATGGATTCTCCTGCCTCAGCCTCTCAGGTAGCTGGGATTATAGGCGCCCACCACTATGTGCAGCTAATTTTTTTGTATTTTTAGTAGAGACGAGGTTTCACCATGTTGACCAGGCTGGTCTCAAACTTCTTACCTCGTAATCCACCTGCCTTGGTCTCCCAAAGTGTTGGGATTACAGGCGTGAGCCTCCGCACCTGGCCTGCCATTACTTTTAATTGGAAAAACAACAGTTGCTTTTGCACCAACCTAATACTTTCTCCATCCCATCATGGTTTAAACAAGCTCAGGTCTCTCACATCTTTAGGATAATTTTCCTTGATCCCACTCCACCTTCCAGCTATCATTCTATCCTTTTTTCCTTCATTGTTAAATTTCTTCAAAGAGTTGTCTATCCTTACTGCTTCCATTTTTTCACTTCCCACTCATTTCTCAATCTACCTGAATCTGTATTCTGTCCACACCATTCCATGGAAATCTTTTGAGAAGGTCAGCAGGACCTTCATGTTCTTAAATCTAATGGGATTTTTTTTGTTTTTCATCTTCTTTGATAGCTCAGGAGCATTTGTCATACTTGAAGGCAGTGAAGAACAAAGGTTGTTGTTTTTTTTTTAAGTGACAAGCTCATTTCATTCACTTATGAAAAATAATCTGCCAAATACTCAAGTCCAAATAACCATAGTTTGTCTATCAGTTATACTTTCAAGTAGAATGGAGTTCCATGACAAAATCAGCTAGTTCAGTTTGCAATTTAATTAACAAGTTGTTTTTATTTTTGAGGTAACCATTATACTTTTGTATACAGAGTGCTTTATGCATACTTCCTATTTGGTCACATAGAATTTTTTTTTTTTGAGAGGGAGTTTCACACTTGTTGCCCAGGCTAGAGTGCAATGGCATGATCTTGGCTCACCACTACCTCTGCCTCCTGGGTTCAAGCGATTCTCTTACCTTAGCCTTCCAAGTAGCTGGGATTACAGGCATGTGCACCACACCCAGCTAATGTTTGTATTTTTATTAGAGATGGGGTTTCTCCATATTGGCCAGGCTGGTCTCGAACTCCCAATCTCGGGTGATCCGCCCGCCTCAGCCTCCCAAAGTGCTGGGATTACAGGTGTGAGCCACCATGCCCGGCCTGTCACACAGAATAACACCTATACTCAAAAGTTGATATTTAATAAAATTAGTAATTTTCACTCCTTCATCAGGTAAAATTGGATTTTTTTCTCTTCAAGTGTGTGGTGGGAAAAAGTACAATGACTATTAGCAGACTGATGCCACTGCCTTGATTTGTGTGCCAGTGCACCCACAGTTTTATCTACCATTGCTTTTGCACCATCAGTGAAACTGTCCACAATGAAAAAAGTGGCAAATGATGACTATTATTTTGCAAGTTGTTTTGACTTCGTGAAAACTTGGAAAGAGACCAATATGGACCACAATTTGAAAAATCATCATTTCAGATTAATCAGGACTGCCCCCAAAGCTGAGGAATAGAATCACATTCCCTAAAAGATAGATAGTGAAAAAAATTGGGTTTCTGTTAGCATCGAAGAGGAACAGAATCAGTGTTTATAGCCAGCCAAGTGTCTCTTTGTTGAAGAAAAAAACAGGTATAGTGGGGTAATTGAGGAGAAAATGGCATAAGGGGAGGTTTGATCAGAAAGGAGAATTTCAAATTCAGGCAGGGGTGTCCAATCTTTTGGCTTCCCTGGGCCACACTGGAAGAATAATTGTCTTGGACGACATATAAAATACACTAACACTAAGATAGCAGGTGAGCTAAAAAAAAATCACAAAAAATAATGTTTTAAGAAAGTTTACAAATTTGTGTTGGGCTGCATTCAAAGCCGTCCTGGGCTGCATGCAGCCCATGGACCATGGGTTGGACAAGCCTGAATTAGGGTAAGTTTCTGCTGTTTATAAGGTCTAGGGTGCAACTGTTGAACTGGGTGGCTGTGTGGAGAAGGTCATTGGAAATTAGGAGGTCAAGGGACAGATTGGCCAGGTTAATGGGTGGGTTGACCATGTGGACACTGAAGTCCCCCAGCAGGGCTTACAATAGAGAACAAGACTAAAAGCCACTTGCTAAAGTCTCCAGTGAACACAGAGGACTGGCCAGGAATTCAGCAGATAACAAGGACCAAGATGGGGAAGCATAAGCATAGCTAAACAGCATGTAGCTCAGAGGAGGGAGTAATGGTTTGAAAGTGGCATTCCCCAGTGTGGAAGACACCAACCCCACCTCCCAGACTATAAAAGGTAGGGTGCTGAGAGATTAAGTAGCTACCATTGAATGGGGCTACAAAGGAAATGGTTCAAGTCCTGGATATCCTTGTTGATTTCCTATCTCGTTGATCTGTCTAATATTGACAGTGTAATGTTAAAGTCTCCTACTATTATTGTGTGGGAGTCTAAGTCTCTTGGTAAGTCATTAAGAACTTGCCTTATGTATCTGGGTGCTCCTGTATTAGGTGTGAATATCTTTAGGATCGTTAGCTCTTCTTGTTGCATTGATCCTTTCACCACAATGTAACGTCCCTCTTTGTTTCTTATGGTCTTTGTTGTTTTAAAGCCTGTTTTCTCAGAGATGACAATTGCAGCTTCTGGTTTTTTTTTTTTTTTTTTTGCTCTCCATTTGGTTGGTAAGGCTTCCTCCATCCCTCTGTTTTGAGTCTTTGTGTATCTTTGCATGTGAGATGCGTCTAGATACAGCATACCAATGGGTTTTAGCTTTTTATCCAATTTGCCTGTCTGTGTCTTTTGATTTGGGGCATTTAGTCCATTTAAATTTAGGATTAATATTGATATATGTGAGTTTGATACTGCCATTTAATGCTAGCTGGCTGTTTTGCCCATTAGTTGATGTAGATTCTTCATTATGGTGATGCTCTTTACCGTTTGGTATGTTTTTGGAATGGCTGATACTGGTTGTTCCTTTCTACGTGTAGTGCTTTTTTCAGAAGCTCTTGTAAAGCAGGCCTGGTGGTGATGAAATCTCTGAGTACTTGCTTGTTCGCAAAAAATTTTACTTTTCCTTCACTTATGAAGCTTAGTTTGGCTGGATATGAAATTCTAGGCTGAAAGTTCTTTTCTTTAATGATGTTGAATGTTGGCCCCCACTCTCTTCTGGCTTGTAGGGTCTCCACTGAGAGATCTGCTGTGAGTCTGATGGGCTTCCCTTTGTGGGTAACCCGAACCTTCTCTCTGGCTGCCCTTAGCATTTTCTCCTTCATTTCAACCTTGGTGAATCTGATGATTATGTGCCTTGGAGTTGCTCTTCTTGAGGAATATCTTTGTGGTGTTCTCTGTATTTCCTGGACTTGAATATTGGCCTGCCTTGCTAGGTTGGGGAAGTTTTCCTG